>MJUU01016852.1:0-62990 GCA_002080025.1 Modiolus philippinarum | reverse complement strand
ATTTTCACAAGTACCAAATTAAGTTATTTTTATTACATGCTCCCAATTCATATTTTATATAAACCGTGTAATAAATACACAGATACTTTGATAGATAAGTATGAAGCTCGATGTCGTGCAAGAAAACCCAGACAGCAGCACGTCTGGCACTGGATTCAAGCTGTCTAGGTTTCCCTGCACTACATGAACATCATGCTCCCATCTATAACTATATATATATCACGTATCATGTTTGACATTAGTAGACAATTCACATAGGTACAACAATCACAATGAACTCTTGGATTTTTTATGAGAATTTTTGAACACATCTAGAGTTTATTTGATAATATACCATAGTGAAAAATAAACCAATGAATAAAACAAAAACAAACTATAAAGCCAAACGAGCACACCGTTTTATTATAAGTGAGATATATTGGATCTGCTGAAGGTAGGTAAATTACATATTACTGATTATCAGCTGAAACTTATGTTTAAAGGAATTTTTGATATGGTCCAGTTCTTCTTCTATGTATAAGCTTCCTGTAGTAGGAACACCACTAAATTCGTGTTGCACGATTTGTTTTAAATGTACTTAAACTTAAAACTTAAAAACGTATGTGTGTGCGCTTGCGAAATAAAATGTGAAAAATTGTTGTTGACTATTTACAGACAGGTATTCGGATTATATACACAGGCTTTAAACTGTCAATGAAATATAATAATATAATAATATATCACCCTATTATATCGTAAAAAGTCAAAGTTCAGTTAAAACCATAAAATCCTCATTATCACATTAAAACTCTCCATCATCTGAATAACCTTGGCCTTCATTAAAAAAGATAAAAGTTCCATCATATCTTAAACGATCAGTTCATCGTTAAAAGGTAAAAGCCGACGTGTCTATACATAGTTTAAAATTAATCAATCATAAAAGCCGGTGATGATAATGTTCACTAATCAACCATTATGTCGGAAAATTGTTTGGCATCAGACCGGCAGCGTACCGTCTTCAAGAATTTGTAATCGTCTCACATAAAGTTTGTAATATAAGTCAACTGTTAGCCACTCAATTCTCTGTAAAACTTGTTCACAAACTCCAAGGATATTACTAAAGTTTTTGCAATCAACAATCAACTTCAAAATCTGTAATCTGCAGGTAAATACTTTGCTCCAAATACAATGGCTTGTATTATTTATGACAAACTCCTTTAATGATAAAAAAGGCTTTTCACGAACATTTCCAGCATCGGACAGGATACCAAAAAATGGATAATATCCTCATTTTCTGTATTACACAAAATACAAGTTGCTGGAGTTAAATTTGAATAGTGTGAAAATTTATGTTTATCAGCCTGGTGGATAAAAGTACCAGTAATAATTCTAGCTTTGATTAATGATTTTTTTCACATTCAATCTAGTTTTTTCTTCTAAATTCCATACATTGTGATTTAATCCAATTCCTAAACTGTTAATATCAAAAAACTTTAGAGTAGACTTTGATGCTGCATCATCAATTAGCCTTTTCGTCCAGTGTTTAACTATTTGCTCTTTGATTTTTTGCTTCCATTGAAGTTTTGTTGGTATATGTTGTTGAAGTTGGATAATTGTCGGAAGGTCATACATCTGGAGATTGATAATGTTGATAATGACTTTATCGGTCAGTGCACATCAAAGGTAAGAAGTATAAATTACCGATAAAAGTTGCATATTTGATAAGACATCGCATGTATTCTGCTAATTCCCTCCCAAACAGGGCATATTACCCATAACTTGAAGTTATCACTACAGAAATTTTTACCATCGACATCACGATCTTGTGGACCGCTATAGGAATGTTCGCGAACCTCATAAGTGATCTCATAAAATCTAATTTACATATGCAAATTAGCATTTTTGGTCGGCAAAGTCGTAGTTGGACCACTATTTAACAATGTAAAAGAGTTTTTGATCTTTTATAATTTTTTTATTACCCATCCGATTTTGGATCTGTAAAATGCGTAATAAACTTCAAGATTTTCATATTTTTTCTGCCGATTTACTTTTTAAAAATGTCCTGTAGAAAATTTTTTATGTTGTTTTAAAAAATGTCAAAATTGCCGAAATTAGTATACTTTACAAAAACGCTAATTTTATAGATTTTGAAAATAAATATATTTAAAAAATTAATACCTTGTAAAAATGTAAACAATCCAGAATTTCAATCAAAAGAAATTATCAAAATATATCAATTAATAATTTCGTACGAGTGAATTGAAAATGACATTTTTATGACCCTAATCAATTATCACGATTTCTTGCCAACCAAATTTACCTTTTCAAGTCTGTGACGTCACGGCGAACCTTCGTTTCCAAGGTGACAACAGATCTTTCTCTTTTCCACTAAAGTTTATTTTTCCTCTACCGGATTTGAATTTACTACCGAGTTTGACATGTTCAACACGGCGGATGTCTTATAAGAAGCAGGAGATGCTTACTCTGCCGGTGAACCTGATCACATCCATGGTTTTTATTGGATCCGTGTTGTTCAGTTTTGTATGTGTGCGTATCATTTTTTTATTTCTGTGTCGTGCTCATGTTGTGGCTTAGTTTCTTTGTTTTTCCGATGTTACCATTGTCCTTGGGTTGTTTGTTTTGGACTGACGGGTCGGTTCTCACTTGCGTTATCTTTTTAATCCCAACGAATTACTTTATGTAGAACGCACAGGTGACGTCCCGGTGAAGAGTAAAAATTGGCCAATTTATGGCAAAAACCTCTGTATACGGTAAAAAAAACGATTTTTTTCAGGCAAATACCCCACTGCTTAAAACTTGATTGAAATGCTATGGATTTGTGAAAAAAATACAATAGCAGTCGATCAAACAAATTGAAGCATTCAGCCTTAAGTAGAAAGAGTTTTAAACTAACGTGTAATCCCTCTTACACGTCAGTTTAAAATGTTTTGACTATATGAATCAAAAGAAAGTTATAACAAAAATAGAGCAAAGTAAATGAAGACGTATTTTGAATTTGAGAAAAAAAACAAATAAAGCGTACCGTCCTGATATTTTTTTATTACTCCTTAAAATGTACTACTTCAGAAAATAATTGAAGACACTTTGATGATGACATAACCTTGTTCGTTCATCTTCGGAATCAAAAATTATTTCTACTCAATGTATCAATGCATTAAACTGAACTTTCAGAGAAAGCGAAATACTTCTTTATATTTTATAAAGTTATTTGTATTATTGACAGTATCATTGTCACACTCAAGAAATTTATGTATTGATTCGTCCGAACAAACTGCGTGTACAAGGATGGAATGCTGCAGAGACCTTTGATTAATTGCCAGTAATATCCGGTGACACTTTATAAAAGAATAATCCACTCACAGAGCGTGACTTGAACTGACAGCCAACAGCAAACTATTTACATTAGAAATAAGTAACGTTGAAGAAAATCAGCGATAAAACGCGGCAGTGGTAAAAATAATTAAGTTCAATTTATCTGTATATAGATTCGGAATAAAAGAAACATTATAACGTAATTATGTTATTTCTTGAGTAACGGGATTACACGTGATAAAACTCACGGGTTGAATTGTTAAAGGATCGAAAGCAAGAAGATTACGAAAATTGTATTTGGGACAATAAGAAAAACACATTTGGAAAAAATATACAATATATTCATCGGGGTGAGTACATTTTAATTTTTTTTTCTTTGTATAATAAGTTTTTATCGGTTCAAAGTTTCATATTAAACGAAAGAACATAGAGTAAATGAACATGATACCAACTCCAACTGCAATAATTTTAATGAGCTGTATGGCCATTTCGAAAATTAATTCCTCATCAGCAGTACTAGAACCCAAACAAAGGACATCCATAATTTCAAAAAATGTTTAAAATGCATAAAACCAAACGAAATCCGATTAATCAGTAATATCAAATATAGTTGAGGACAAAACTACGATGGAGGGAGTTGATCCTTCCATTTTAGAATTAACATAAATTTAGATAATAGCAAAATCGAACAAAGCGTACACATGAGGTATTATCTCATGTACAAGTACGCCATATCTAAGAAAAATAAAGAGCATACATCTCTACCAAGGGGAATTGTTTTACCAACTCCACACTGAAATAAAAGACAAACTCCTGTATTGAATATTTTACGAATATGACACTTAATTGAATTAAATAAAATTTTATTCCGCCATTCTTGTCAAATTTTTGTTGCTTGACATTTAGCAATGAATTTCACCAAAACCGGTGCTAAGGGCCGTCTTGAACTTACTATGAGAAATGAGCCAAGCTCATTGTTGAAGGCCTCATGGTGACTTAAAGATGAAGAATAACCATTAAAACGCTGTTTCATTGCTTGGTTTAATCATGTTTTTAGAGACTTTGTCTCATGTGCATTTACCCCATATCCTTTAATTGTTAATTCATACAGTTTGATAGTAAACAAATTAATTATAAAATAAAAAGAAAATTCCAAAGTAAAAAAAATAAATATTTAGTGCCTTAAACCCTTTTAAATATTTCCATTGAAAAAGATGAACTAAAAAGCAAAAGTCATAAATCTGATCCTGGATTTGAAGGAAGAAAAATATTTAACAAGGGAGATAACTTGAAAAGAAGAATCACAACAGAATTTGAACGTTGACCCCAAATTTCTATTCTATTTATGTAAATAGTATAAGTGATTTCAAAACCCATGCAAATTGGAACAAAATTAAAAAAAAAACATTATAGTTATCCAATCAGATTGTCTTTTCCCTACCATACAGAATCCTCAAATTCTCAATTAAAGTTTTTTGCGCTTGAAGGAATGATGACCCCCTAAATTCATGTTATATTTTTAAAAATAAAACAGTTATTTTTCCCATAGTTAATTATCCATTTCTGGATGACGGTGTTGCATTAGCGCCATCATATGGTGTTTACATATCTCAACTTGTTCGATTTGCTCGGGTATGTAATAAGGTTTGCGATTTTAATGCACGGAATCTTTTCATAACTGAAAAACTATTACATCAGGGTTTTCGCTATCATAAACTAGTTAAAACATTTACTAAATTTTATCATCGATATAAAGACTTAGTTCATAAATACAATGCAACCTGTAATCATCTAATCAAGGCTGGTTTTTCACATCCCTTTTTTTACGGTAATGTTTTACATAAGAGTAAAAAATACTTAATTTTGCCTAACAAACACATAAAACCTTTAAATCGTCTATAAGTATGGCCTTCTTTGCTTTTTAACTTAACACATTCTAAATTTCTAAAAGCAGTATTGCATGGACACGGGTTATGTATTCAGGTATATGCATGAAATCATTATGCTAAACTCATCACGGGAAGGGATCATGGTAGAAACTGTATATTGAGGGTACATAACTTAATTTGTCAGTTGGCAATGGGTCTGGAGATGGCATGTCAGTTAACTGCTAGTAGTCTCTTGTGATTTCATGTTTTTGTCCGTATATTTAGTCCTTTCAGTTTCATTTTCACAATTGACCCAGTCCTGTTGCCAACTGAATTTTACTGTTGTTACGATTGTTTTTTGATTTACCACATTGGCTTTAGGGGGAAGGTTTGGACCCAATAAAACTAGTTTTAACCCCGCTGCAGCAGGTTTGCGCCTGTCTTAAGTCAGGAAATTCATTAAGCCTTTGTGTGTGTAGGATGATGTTTATTTCGCTGAACTTGATAACTCTTTATTTAGGGGCCGACTCTGACCTGCCGTACGGTGTGGGGTTTCCTCACCGTCATTGAAGATCTTATGGTGGCTTTGAGTTGTTATTACTCCCCTTTGGGCCGTTGTCTCTTTGACATATTTCCCGTTTCCCTTCCTTTTCTATGCTTGAACAAAGAACTTTTCCCCAAATTTCTATAACAGGAAATAAGTTCCCTGCAGACACTTTCAGGTTATGATTCATAGAAAGTGATTTGCTTCGAACAAATACAGAATTTAATTATCTTGATAAGTTTGTGAATGAACGGCTACTCTTCTGCAGCAACTGCTTCTTATTTATGACTTTTTCTGTATAAATTTCAACAATCGCTCCTATGAGTTGGGTGACTTTAGGGAATGGACGTGCATTATATTTCTTGGATTAAAAATTGTGTATCTCTTTTGTAACTGTTTACCTCTTTTTTCCAAATTCATTGCTGCGATTTTTGCGGCAGTAGAGTTTTTGGTTGTCTAAACTTCTTCTGTTGTAAGAAATTATTGTTGTTAATAACTTTTTCAGTTCCTAGTTTTGCTTTATTAACGCATTTTCACATATTTATCGTATTGATTAAGTTCAAGATCACTGTATCGCTTTTTCATTTCACAGACTCCGCTTCCGTTTACAACCTCCACTACAGACTCTGGCAGAAACGTTCTGCTCTCTTTCTCCTCTGTTTAGTTATTTTAGCTTTAACTGTTTTCGTCATTTTAGTCAATTAAATAAAATGCACATAGAACCTTTAAATAACAGTCCACTTGTCATCTCCATAGTTTACCTGTGTATAATAATCGCCAAGCATTCTCCGAACGTGAAGCATTGAAAATAGTAAAACGGTGCCTTCTTTCAAAGCCAGTAAATTTGTTTTCTGTCATAAATTTTCTATGCAATTTGAAAACTATTTGAAAGCAAATATTTTATAATTTGTTGCAAAATCTAATCAAATTAAAATAGAAATAGAGTTGCACACAAGGAATTACAAAATTATTGACCCCTCCCTATACTTTGTAACATTTATGACAACAGCATGAAATACAAAAAAATACAGATGTACATTTTATTTATCTACATTTACTCATATCTTACAAAAAATCTACATTTGTACACCTTTTCTTTTTTTGAATGATCCATTTGAGAAAGTCTCAAAGTCATGTATTTCCGAAAATTGTTATAGTAAATATCAAAATACCGAAGTTACTGTAAATTCATTTCAGCAAATGCGCATTTCGACAACTTATGTCTCATCAGTGCAGATCAAACCAAAACATTTGGAAGTCCATTAACCGAAAAATGAGTAAAAGCTGATAGAGAGCAAGTTAACAAAAGGATCAAAATAGAAACACCAAAATTCAGCTAAGGACAGAGCTATGCATGAGGGGGATACTCCTTAGTTTTAAACAAAATTTTGTAGAATTTAAATATTGCAAGTTTGAATAAAATCGGTTTTCGGGTCAGCACCGAAGTACTGACTACTGGCTTGGTGAATACCCTCGGGGACTAACAGTCCACCAACAGAGTGGTAATAACTATCAAAATACAGAAGTTACTGTTAATTTATTTCTGCATATAGCTATTCCAAAAAGAAAGTAGCATATTGAACAAGCGTAAAACCATCATCTAGTTTTACTTACCCTCTGAATATCTTCAGTCCTAGAATATCTGACAGAGCATGAATAACGGAGTATATTCATTTTGAAGGACTTGAGCCAAAAATATGAAACGTCTTAGTTTTAACGAAAGTTAGATGTTTATATCAGTTCTCCTAGTAAGGAAAAAACGCTAATAGTAAGTCCAAGACGGACCCTAGCATTAATTTGAGCGGAATTCATTGCTTACTGCCTACCAATGCTACATCCATTTTTTTTATCAATGGACGCGGGTCGTTAAATTAACTTGCAAGTGTTCATAAGTTTACAAGAAGAGAATCACTACATATAAACAACCACAAAGCCCTCATCGAGATAATTGCGAGAAAAATTGTCACAGTAAAGTAGTAAGATGTCAATATAATTAAGCTGTCAAAATAATATAGGGAAATTACGAAAACGTAAATGTCGGAATTTGAAGGTATAATAGTATATCCATATCAGAAATATATCAAGACCAAGTACACAATAAATTAACTCGAGAACAACTACACCATAACTGAAATATAAAAAGAGCGTATAAAGAATATTTGTATGGACTCCACAACTAAGGAGATACAAACTATAGCATATGTTTGAGTGGAATTCATTATTATATGTCGAATAATGCTACATTTATGTTTGTCAACTCATGGGATCGGGATCGTCAACAAAAATAGAATTACCTGGCAAAATATTCTTACAATTTTTGCCATCCTTTGCAAAATCACTTCCATGTAATGCCATAAACCGGTTTAACCCTACCGCTTGCTTTTGCTAGTGCCGGTAACAAGTCTGGCTGTCGCAACTTCCTATCGTTGTTAACGTTTGTCTTTTGTCTTATTTGTGTTTTTAATGTGTTATTATCTGGCAAATTGACGCATGTAATGGCAGTTTTTAGCCATTGTAGAAGTTTCTTGTTTTCCATTTTTTGCACCATAAATTTAATGTTAAATATGGAGAGATCAAGTGCAAATGACCTTCATTAAATGCTAAGGGTAAAAACATCATAAAAAATCTTTACTTGCTGTCAGTGGTGATTTTCACATTTGGTCCAATGTTAAATTATGTTCCGTGCTGTCGATCATGTTATTGGATTGGAAGTGGGCATTTTCTTAAAGGACCTTACATACATCATTAATATATTATATATAACATAATACCGAAGTTTCTGGTAATTTGAATTCTGCATATGCGCATTTTAACAACTTATGTCTCTTCAGTGCAGATAAAATCAAAATATTGGAAACCCATATACCGAAATATGTGTAAAGTTTGATAGATAACAAATTATCAATAAGATCTAAATAGAAATGCCAAAATCAGCTAAGGACAGAGCTATATTGTGTTATTAGTATACATTTGTTGTTGGTTGAATTTGCTTCAGTTGTTTCAGGAGAGATGATCAAAATGCGAAAAATTAACGGACGACAGACCGATAAATAGACGGACGAACGACGGATGCCAAGTGATGGCAATAGCTCACACTGACACTTCCGGTCAAATGAGCTAAAAATTCTTAGTATCATTCATACTGAAATCCATATCGAGGGTTGCCCGCAAAAAGGGGCTATCTCAATTTTTTTTTAGAAATTAAGTTTTTGGTATAAGGGAATTATAAAAAAGGTGTTTTGCATTCTCACAAAGTTATAGACACTTTTTATACAGGACTTTCAAGTAATTGCTTGAAACAAAAAGGGGCCATCTGAAATTGATGTGAAGTGAATCTGCAAAAAGGAGCTATCTCAAATATTTGTCTGCATATAGGGGCTATCTCAAATGATAGCCCTTTTTAGCAGAATTTTGCGATCAACTGCAAGACAATGCATATTATTATAACAATTTTCTTGATGGGCATGCTACTATCTCATCCGAAATTGAAGCTTTGAGACAACAAAGTAGGTCTAACAACTTAGTCAGATCAAAGTGAAGATCTTTTGGAGCGATAGAGTCGTATTATACTTGAAAAAATACTGACAGAAAGTATCTAAGCTATGAATATTCAATCAGAAAGATGTATGACTTAGACAAATTAGTAAAGATTGCCCAAAACAAAAGACCTGTATCAGAAAAAGTGTGTCGGTGTGTTTTCTGTGCGGAATATTATATTTCATTTCAAAAACCAAAGAAAGGTCATTGCGAGACATGCAATCAATAAAGGCAAGCTGAAGAAAATGGAATTGTTTAAAAGACTGAACATTTCTTATAATGACGACCAATGGAGAAAAAAAAAGAAGAACGTATTGAAAAGGAATATGATGAAGAGATAGATCAGAATAACAAAAATGTTCATTAATATTTTGAACTTTAAGCAGCTCTTCCAACCCTTCCAGGTGCTAAGGGCATTTCTAATCATTGTTTTCATGGAAATGTTGTTACAAAACCGGGTACTGATAAAAAAAATCCAGAAAAACTAGGACGTAACTTACATTCTTCGTGAGTAGGGGATTTTGACAGGATATTCTGCTTGAATCCGTTATATTAACTTTAGGATCTAATGACCTGAAGACTTTACACACATACTGGCCTCTCAATGATATTGCGATGTCCACTGAAATATATGATGATTCTTCACCAAACCCAAAGTTTTGAGTTTGATTTTTCTTCCATAGTGCGACAGTGTTTTACCGGCTAGATGGTAGATTAGTGGCGAGCTCCCCTTTGACCCATCTTTCAAAATTACCTTTTCTCCTATTCACTTCCTTTCGAGCTTGTGGTCATGGAGTTAGTAGTCTACCTGTATTGGGTATTATTTGTATGTTAATTAAATTAATAGGAAACGGGACATAGAAAAGGTGGGTTTTGGGTACCCATAAACTGGTTTAACCCTATCGCTAGCTCTTGCTAGTGCTGTTACCAAGTCCGGATCTCCCGACTTAATATCGTTGTTTATGTTTGTCGTATTTGTGTTTTCTTGTGCAAATCCCTGGCACATTGTAGCATGTAATTGTAATTTCCAGCCATTGCATATGTTTCCTGTTATCCCTTTTTATTTCATTTACTGGAAACGAAAGTTAATTTGGTATAAATCAACATAAGTTGTCGAAATGCACATACGCAGAAACAAAATTCACAGTAACTTCGGTATTTTGTCATTTATATATACACTCACTTGGGGATCACAACATTACCTTTTTTATGGGATGAAACACAGGGTCAGAGAGGTTCATGTGAAGTTTGTACTTGTCTGAATCAGTATATGAAATCCTTACATCCTTATGTTGACCCCTTATGTCTGTATACTGAAAATTGCATGGGTCAAAACGATAATAAGTATCTTTCAAAGGCTTTATTGTACTTGATGTCAAATAGCAACTTCATTGATCAATAATATCTCGAAGCCGGAAATACACAGATGGAAAGTGACTCTATGCATTCTGCCGTCGACCATACAAAATATAAAACTAACATATATTTACCAAGTATGAGGGATACAATAATTACGTGTCTAGACGGAAATCGCCCGACACACTGGAACACTCTGAAATAACACTTTTTGACTTCAAAATATCATAGAAAAAAATGACACAAAAGCGAAATGTCGGGAATAAAAAAAAATCTACACGTTAGGGAAATAACTTTGAATACATTTACTACAAGTACGATTTCAAAGAGAGAGAGAGAGAGAGAGAGAGAGCGCAGAAGTAAGACACATGGGAGACCAAAAACAATAAAACTTGAAACGAAATACTATAAATGGCTAGAAATATCACATGCAAAATGATTTATTGACTCGTTGTCGTGCTGATATAATACCACCAAAGCGTCATTTTTTTCTAAGAACAATAACCTACAAATAAAGCTGTAAGCGACTGCTTACCAGAGCCAAATTTGGAGGGGGGAGACCAAAACTCTGATTGAAACTATCACCAAAATGTATAAGGACTGATGTCTTAGCTGATTATTACGTATTTACTCTTTTTGTCATATTTAATGCATACAAATAATATTAGCTAGGTTCTATCTCACAAATTCTGTGATATCAGTTTGCCAGAATTTGACTGCAAAAAGGGGCTTTATTCATATAGCCCCTTTTTTGAAGACATATTCAACAATATTTTTGGCTGCAAAAAGGAGCTATCACTTAAATAGGTCAATTATTTCGTCATGTGTGTTGATTTTGTGTTGATTTTGTGAAGATATATTTTGGAAAGTTTTAAGAACAATAAAACCTTTCTATCATACCTAATACTTATATTATCTGCTATTACTGTGTGATTTATATTGTTTGTCTGAACCTTTAAAAATATATATAAGATGAGATAGCCCCTTCTTGCAGGCAACCATCGATATGGTAAACGTAGTATTATCGTCGAACATGGTGGAAAGATATTATCTTTCAAGGTGTGGAATATTAATATATTCAAGTTAATTTTGATTTTTCAGTTTTAGTTTGGTGTACGGTGTATCGACATTGAATTAGTGTTATAAAATGATGGTTTATCTTTGCAGTTTTAGTTAAAATAGTGTTTTAACATTAGCTGAAGCATGTAATTTCTTTCAACTTAATTAAATCAGAAGTCATACAAAACGTCCTCATGGCTTTTATTCTGTAATTGTATTCAACATATAAACATTGCTTTTGTTAGACAATTATCAAGAAAATATTCTCATTAAATCTTTCCGTTTGTGAATCAATTTTCAATTTTCTAACAATTATACAAATTACAGGAAGATGTACGATTTCTTTTTAAAATGAAATTATTAAGAAACCAATTACAATTTACAGTTTACTGATATGTATTACATCATTTTCACTTCTATATCAGTGTTTTATAATTATTCAAAGGATGGGTTGCATTAAGGTGCTATATCGGCCCACTGATTTGACAAAAATGGATTTAGTAGAAGCATACTTTCTTTGATACATTTCAACACCAGAACATTTACAGTTTTTGACCATATGTGACTTTTTTTAAAAACATTGCTTCATTCTATTGAAATAAGCTCATTTATAATACCCCTCTTCATGGCAATTAACATTGAGCCTATGGAAAAATAATCGACATGGGTTATATCTGAACTGAGTTTTAACCCTGCCTTGCATTCGGAACCAAGCTAATAATTATATATGAGATTACTCATTTAATAAGAATTATGCATTAAAAATGTTAAGCTGGTTCAGCGTGCAAGGCATATAAAAAATTGAAAAAAATTGTATTTTTAAAGTGAAAATTCAGTGTAATTATGATTTTCTGTTATGCAATCTGCCTCGTTTATCAAAGTTTTATGAATTTATATATGCAAATTGTTTTTTATACACATCAAATTCTCAGAAAATATGGTTTTGCTAGTATATTAGACCTTGAAAGGGTTTTTTTTCTAACCTGGAGATTTTGCCAAATAAGCTGAACACGATCTGCTTTAGTAAGTAGATGCTATATATTTTGTTAATTTTTTTCTTGTTGGATTTTCCCGATGTAAAATGTGTTTTTATTTATTTGAAACAATATCAATTAGTTGTGGATTATAATTATTGCTTTTAAGAATCATCTATGCATATGTAAAAAAATATTCCAAAGAAATTCTGATCACCTATTGTCCCGTTTCTTGGTATTTTAAACCTTGTTTATTTCCTATGTTACCTCTATGTTACATCTTCGATTTTGTTACTGCCCTTTAGCAGAATTGGTATGATAAGAAAAAAGTTCCCTTAGGAGCGCCTATAACTTTTCTATACAGCAGACACTTAGACAGAGATGATGTTTAATAAAGAAATCTAACAATTGCGTGCCAGAGTTAAAATATAACAGATAAATGTATCTTTAGTTTTAAAGGCCTTTGTTTACTGCTTAGTTGTTCTAGTTGAGCTTCATAGTGAGAAAGAAAGCTCTCACAATGAAAATATAATGACCTTTCATAATCGAGAATATGTTTGAATTGGTTGCAGCAAAATGCAAAACTTGTTCTGCGATAAGTATGTGTTTTAGTTAGACGAGGGATTCCATAATTCTTCTAAGTTGATTTTTTTCTTGTTCTAAGCTGATTCTTTTCTTGGAATGAGTGGCTTCTTCTTTGAAAGCAAAAAAAAACAAACTTAGAGTTCCAATCAGTTAATGCCTTTCTAAAGATCATGCAGCTGGTTTGTGTGCAGGAGGCATAGTACACTTAGGACTCATTATTAATCCCTGCTCAAAATTGAGAGTTGAAATGTGCTGAAGGTTGTTTTTGCATAATTGGTATAATTTATATTTGGAACCTTACAATATCTAATTTTTGTAAATTTTGTTGAAACTAAGGAGTATCTCCCTCTTGTAAAGCTCTGTCCTTAGATGATTTTGGCTTTCTATTTAGATCATATTTGGTAATTTTTTAAACATCTTTGGCTTTATGGTCTTGCAAACGTTTAGATTTTATCTGCACTTAAGAGACATAAGTTGTCGAAATGCGCATATGCAGAATCAAAATTCACAGTAACTTCGATATTTAGTTATTTGTTACCACTGGGTCGATGCCTCTGATGGTGGACTGTTAGTCCCCGAGGGTATTCACTAGGCCAGTAGTCAGTACTTCGGTGCTTACCCGAAAGCCGATTCTATTTGGAACCTTACAATATCTAATTTTTGTAAATTTTGTTGAAACTAAGGAGTATCTCCCTNATGCAAAGCTCTGTCCTTAGATGATTTTGGCTTTCTATTTAGATCATATTTGGTAATTTGTTCTCTATCAGTTTTTAAACATCTTTGACCTTATGGTCTTCCAAACGTTTAGATTTTATCTGCACTGAAGAGACATAAGTTGTCGAAATGCGCATATGCAGAATCAAAATTCACAGTAACTTCGGTATTTAGTTATTTATAATAAGAGCTCTTTATATTGTGTACAAATATTTTTAATTGTATCAAATAAAGCGCATAATATTAACTTTGCAATAAGCAATATGTCAGTGTTAGTATTCTTGGCAAAAAATTCGAAAATAAAAAAAAAATCTTAATAGTAAAAAAATACTTAAACATATCAAGGGTCTAAGTCGACGAAATCATTTTATTTAGGCCCACTGACGTGATATTTTGTTTCAAATTTATATTAATATATATGAAAATATGTATTAGTATATGAAAATATGCCGGACATGCACAATTTCATATTACTATCAAGAAAGTATCAGAAATAGGATGATAAAGTACTCCATTTACCTCGAAAAATGAAGTTTTAATGTATATTTTCCTCATAAAGAGTTATCAGTTTTTAACTGTATTATTTCCCTTCAAAAAAGAAATTGATTACAAAATGAATGATGTCATGGATAGAAAAGCACCATATACACATTATTATAACATTAATATTATGTTCATTATTGTTTTGGCACCGTGCCAATCTTTAATCTTTTCATACTCTATTTATTCTATTAATAAGAGTTCTAGTAAAATCATGTGATCACGTGACTTTCACAAGCGCGATTTGATATTTTATTGTATACAATTTTAATCTACACATATTGTAGGTTACATTGGAACATATTATATAAAAATTTCAGGTGGGCCGGAAAACGGCCCTATTGCAACCCATCCTTTGTTCATAATTGGATACAGAATTTCATTTTGAGATCATATTATGCACCATTTCAAAGCCATGCTAATGTTAAGTCTGTTTCTTTGTTTTTCCGATGTTGCCATTGTCCTTGGATTGTTCGTTTTAGACTGATGGTTCGGTTCTCACTTACTTTATAATACAGAAACTTAAAGAAATTACATTGAGATATTAAGCATCTGTTGAAAGTAAGCTTTGTTGTGTCAAATAGCGGGTCATGTAATTTATTAAGTAAAACCAGAAGTTCATATTATTAATGGACTTCTGGTAAACTACGATAGCGCATACCATCATATCAACGTAATGATTCACTTATAATTATAACAATTCGTTACTGTGGCGTTGTGAAACATTATAACACCCGGCATCTCGATCTAGATTACAAAAATATACATTTAGTTTGAATTCCGGACAAGATCTAGATATAAGAAATCAAATATTTTTTATACATTTCGAAATCCATATTTTTAGCTTTGCTAGGAAAGCAGTACGTCCATTTTGCAGCATATTGATAATAAATATCTGAAAATAGATGTTGTTCAATGGTCACAATTGAACATGTATAAACAAAATAAAAGTGGTAAAGTACGCCAAAATTAAAAGGAAAAATAGAAAAAATGCATAAATGAAAGAAAATCGAACTAAAATCAACAAAAGGGAGGAAGTGAAATGCCCAACGTTTTGCCCTTACGGCCTGTAACTAGGTGGCAACTAGGGAGAAAAAAATCAAAGAAAGATGATTCAAAAACGAGAGAAAGAAGACCAAATTACGTGTAATAGAAATAATCTGTTAAAATCGTGCTTAATCCTGAACATAACCAAATAGGAAAATAAAAACATATGTATTTTCTACTATGCAAACGTGTAATTCCAATGCAGAAAAAGATCATTAAATGAACTGTTTCTTAACAATCATGCCGAGGAGTCGAATATGATTTTTCTTCAAATTCAGGAATTGTTGTTTCTGACCCACACCGATTAGGATATGGACATCATGCCCAGTATGCTTTGGTTGGCTCGTCAAAAATGTTGACCTACTGGGCAATCTTTTCAATTAGCGACCCTCTTTTATGTTCGTCAAAGCGAATAACTAATCTTCGACAACTCTAATCCACATAGATAATCTTGCAGCATTTACAACAATTTACACTAAGTTTTCAGTAGTTTTCAATTCTAAAACTAAAACTTTAGCCGGCCGTACTACTTCATCAGTTTCCCAAGTAAAACGACAAGTCAGAAAGTCAGATCACTTATACTGTGTAGTGCCCTTATATTCAAAGGGAGTTAGATGAGTGGCACTCTTCAAAGAACTAGTAACAACGTGCTGTTAATACTTTCCCTTTTCTAGTGGCCGCAAAATAAGCGAATCTTCGAAAACTGCAAACATGTATTCGTCCTTGAGAAATAGTATGGATTAAAAACGCATGCCATGTATTTATAGAGACTTTGTCTCATGTGCATTTACTCCATATCCTTTATTTGCTTTTTTCAGGCCGGAGTTTGTCTCTCCTGCAGTAAAGTTTCCATGTGCGAGAGATGTACAGTATGCTCTATTTTCATTCCAGCTATGGTGTACTTGTTCTTGAGAGAAACTTTTACATGGATATTCTTTCATAATTTCAAATATTTTTATGAAAGGATATGGAGTAAATTAACATGAGACCATAACACAACTGCAATAATTTTAATGAGCTGTATGGATATTTCGGAAATTTATTCCTCATCAGCAGCACTAGAAACCAAACATAGGAAATCCATTATTGCAAAAACGTTTAAAATGCATAAAACCGAACAAAATCCGAATAATCAGTTATATTAAATAAAGCTAAGGAAAAAATTACGATAGAGGGAGTTAAACCTCAGGTTTTAAAATTTACATAAATTTACATAATAGTAATTGATAAAAATAAAGCATTTTATTTTCGTAATTTCACATTCTTATTCTTTACCACCTGATTATTGCGACCACATCTCATGATTTTATCATGCCAAATTACTTACTACTGAGTGTCCCGCAGTTGTTTAACAACGGCAGTAGAATACCGAAGGAACAAGGGAAATCGAAGTCTAAAGACATGACAAAAACGGTAACAGATAAAAACAAAGACAAAACAAGGACGTGAGACAGCTACAATGCACGGAAGAAAAAAGATAACATAAGAACTAAGGCACTCATAGTGTGAACTCCCATGAAAACCGGGAGTGACATCAGGTGCTCCGGAAGGGTAAGCATGTCCTGCTCCGCTAGCGGCACCCGTCACACTATCAGTGAGTCAATCCAGGGTTGAGTCAAATCCGATTGTGTCAAATCCGTGAAGACGTGAAATCTAGCTGAAAATGTCCGTTTTCATTTGGGACACAGACACATCATATCTGTCAATGTTGTGTTTGTCCTCTTTTAGTCTTTTTGTTGGGCAGCGGATGACGGCAGTTATAAGAACACTACTAGTTATTTTTTCTGTTTTTTAGCTCACCTGGCAAAGGCCATGTGAGCTTTTGCCATCACTCGGCGTCCGTCGTCCGTCCGTTAACTTTTATTCAAAAATCTTCTCCTCTGAAACTACTGGGCCAATACTTACCAAACTTGGCCTGAATCATCACCAGGGTATGCACTTTCAAGTTTGTGATTTTTATGTCCGCAGACCAAACAACATTGCCGCTGTTACTAAAAATAGAACATAGGGGGTAAACTGCTGTTTTTTTTTTTGCAAATTACTCGAAAACCATTACAGATATAAAAAATCTGACAGAAATAAAAATAATCCACATGATGAGATCTACCCATAGTGCAAAGATTTCTCAGCTTGTGTATGTAGTAATGATTTGATATTTCGTCTGAAGCTTTGGTATTATGAGTTGTACCGTGTCTCCCTTTTTCAAGTCCCTCACTCATCTACTTCCTGTGTTCCCATAACTCTTGATTTTTTCACTATATCCATATATTGAAATTTTTTGTCAAGGATTTCTCAGCTTGTGTTTGTATTAATGAATTGATGATATTTTGTCTAAAGATCATTAATCTCCTTCCTGTTTGCTGATAACTTTGATATTTTCCCTTCATAACCATATATTGAAAATGTTCGCATATATAATGAACAAAATAAGCAGATATGCTTTCACACATCATTCCACTATGTTTATGAATGATTTCCAAGGACGTTTCTGTTTTCAACTACTGAAATAAGTGTTATTTGCCGAATCTTGCTGATCTTAATTTAGGCTGTATAAATAGATACTTTTGGTTGACGATTTATTAGTTTCTAGTCATATTAAAATTATGACATCAAGTTTTTAATAGGGAAAAAGTAAGTAAAACCTTTCTCTTTACATTGTGAATTATAAAACGACAATATAATTGTACATATACCATTATTTGTAACGGCTATTTGAAATCATTTTTTTTTAAAAGCTTGTGAATTTAGCTCTCTAAAACAAGCAAATTGAAAATATATCATGATTATAATTTCACAAATACACGATGATTGTAATAAAAAAATAACTCAATAAACACAAAAAAAGAAAACACTTGAAAACCACCATACAGTACCCAAGTACATGTGAGTCACATCATATCAAAAAGTAAACCCTATACTGTGAATTCATTTAATTTCGTGGATATCAATTTCCGTGGGTAGAGAAAAAAGGCATTTCGTGGTGTACGTAAATTCGTGGATTGCCACTTGTTCCAAAAGCAAAATTAATTTAAATTAACTATAAAGATTATAAAATTCATGGCTTCAGTACCTTCAGTATTGATGTCAAAACAACAAAATTTAGGACTGTACCATAGTAATGTGTAGATATTATGTAATTACGTAACCGTCTGACCTAACCGTACTCCATTCCTTATTTTTAAATAGACACGTGTATTGATTGCAAAATAAACATGTCTTTTTCAGAAAAACACAATTGAAACTTTACAAGTTAAGTAATTAATGATATGATATAAAAACTAAATTTAGATGGTTCTTGTCCGAATTTCTTAACTGGAAATCATCACTTTAGCGTAATGAAAAACAAAACAGGGAGCCAGTTACCGCGAATTTGTTATCTGGGAAACACTTGGAAATAAAGCATTTTAACATATTTTGCTGCTATTAAAGGTTCAAGGGAATGTATATCTACTTTTTATTTGATTTATCAGTTAGTTTGGAGCTCAGGTACAAGTGTAAGGTTTTTGGCCTTCGTTGATCAGATCCGTCATTATGTTCATTCACCTGTGTTTGAAGCTTGCACAAGAAAATCATATTTCGTTGAGTATTTGAATTCGTGGTTTGGAGACACCCACGAATACCATGAAAATTGGTACGCAACGAATAAAAATGAATTCCCAGTATATTATTTAAAGTATTTGAATTAAATGTGTCATGTCTGAACATAATTTAGTCGCCGAAAGGTGTGAATTATATAATATCAGTAAATTGAAGCAAGGCATAATTTTGACAACTTTTATTTTCCATCCAATTTTTATAACATGTGAAGGGAAATTAGTAAAACTTTCTTCCTGAACGGTTTACGTCGAATCGATTTGTAGGTTTCTTGTGCAATTACTCCACATCTTTATTTTTTCAAATAAGACTGCTCAAATAACCAATGTTTATACTCCTTCAATAAAAAAAAAACATAATTTGCAGTGTCCTTCAATTAGACCTTCCTCGACCATCACATTTGATCTAGTAGTAATTTGCTTTTGCGTGTTTGTACGTATCAAGACAATCAATGGCATAATTTAATGTTTCAGATGGAAGAAGCAAATTGTTCTCAGCAACAACATAAATGTACTTGATCGTTACATTTTATGTTTTACAGTGTATTAGAATCCCGAAGCTAACCAACTGATGACAATAGATCACACTGACATTTCGGGTCAATTGAGGTTAAATCTGTGGGCCAGTACTGTTTGCAACTTTTTTTGATACTGATACCTATGGTATATTCATAGTTTCATGGTCGAAAATGGCGGGAAGATATAGTTTCTAAAGTTCTGGTATATTGTTGATATATGTTCATTTCGATTTTTCAGTTGGTAATTAGTACTTCTCCAGTGCTTTATTCCGCAGCATCCTCTGAGCTTAGAGTTTGAGTCTTCCTAACAGAGGACCATTCCGTGGTTGTGCGGGATTAATAAATACACAACCCATCTTTCGGATGGGATGTAAACTCAGGTCCACGTGTTGGAAGAAATGCCACGCTTCCTGCACGTTAAAGAACCCTTGTAGCAAGCTCTTTTTGGGGTGGTCCGTAGGTGATCGGCTGCAAGGCTAAATTCCCCGCCTTTGACGATTTCACCCTTCTTTTCCAGTGGAAGTCAGAATTTCCCGTCCCATGGCCATTTCCATACCCCAAAGTGATTATTTGTTAACAAACTTGTTCTCGTCTTGATATAGCTGAAATATTGCTGAGTAGACGTTAAACAATATTTAATCAATCAATCAATCAATCAATCCAGTGCTTTATTTATAAATTATGCTTATGGGGTGGAAAAATGCAACTAACACTCTTTCGAAAGACAGAGTCTTTGTAGCAAATCCATAAGCGTTTTAGATCAATCAAAACACTTTGGTGTACTATGTATCGATATGTCTATGCACTTTATACAGAAAAGTGTAAAATAGAAGTATGCTTAATTACTTAAGAAAATTTAAAACCAGTTATATTAGAAGTCATTTCAAGACATAAAGAATTGCTTTCGGTAAACAATTATCAAAAAACTATTCTTATAAAATCTTTCCGTTCATGATTCAAAATACAGGAAGATGTACGACTTATTTTTGGAATACAGTTATTAGAAACCAATTACAATTTACCGATACGTGTTACATCATTGTCATTTCTATTTCAGTGTTTTATAATTATTCAGATTTGTTCAAAATTGGATACAGAATTTAATTCAAGACCATTTGGTGCCACAAAGATTTATAATGCGGAAACTAAAAGAAATCACGTTGAGACATAAACCATCTGTTGAAAGTGAGCATTCCTGTGTGGTACGGGGATCTAAAAATTGTCAGAATTTTCTAATTTTTTCATGACTTTCGCTCTGTTCTTAAGGTATAAAAAATAAAATAAAAATCGGGGGCCACCAGCGTCTAATGAAATGTGGCATCTAAAAATCGGTTATTTTAAGTTGAAGTGCTAGGGAAAATTGGTGAATTTTTACTAAATTCTAATTTATTTTAGTTACATCAGATATAATTTTTTCAACCTTTGTAAATTACTAGCTACGATTTGCATGAAAAGAATTTGGGGTCACCGAAATAATTTATTGAATGCAACAAATATGAGTTTTACAAATTATCATCCCTTAATAGAACAGGAGTTTGCTGAAAAGGTTCGATATTCAGTCATGGTTACCCAATAAAAGTGGCATTTTTTATCAAATTTAACTATAATTAGACATCGAAAATCATTTCGCCAACATTCACATATTTCAATTCTATTTCCTGCCAGACGCGCAAGAATGATTCGCAGTTTTTGGTCTTCCAAACGTTTAGATTTTATCTGCACTGAAGAGACATAAGTTGTCGAAATGCGCATATGCAGAATTTCAATTTACAGTAATTTCGGTATTGAGTTATTTGTTACCACTGGGTCGATGCCTCTGCTGGTGGACTGTTAGTCCCCGAGGGTATTCGCCAGCCCAGTAGTCAGTACTTCGGTGCTGACCCGAAAGCCGATTCTATTTGGAAACTTACAATATCTAATTTTTGTAAATTTTGTTGAAAACAAAGGAGTACCTCCCTCATGCAAAGCTCTGTCCTTAGCTGATTTTGGCTTTACATAAAGATCATTTTGGTTATTTGTTCTCTATCAGTTTTTAAACATCTTTGACCTTTTTGATCTTCCAAACGTTTAGATTTTATCTGCACTGAAGAGACATAAGTTGTCGAAATGCGCATATGCACAATTTAAATTTACAGTAATTTCGGTATTTAGTTATTTAAAACCCCGTACTACCTTAACATGCAATATAGATGTGCTGCAATTAGGTTGATAAATAGGGAATAATACATGCCAAAATTCGTATCACATGTGGTATCATCCCGAGTTACCAATATCAGCCTCAGGGCCTCTGATATTGTTCGAGGGATTATACGGCATGTGATACGGATTTGCCATGTATTATACAGTTTATCATATATTTAAACAGAGGACTACTTAATTCCAAAAATACTGTCCAAAAAAGAGAATATGCATGTACTTTGCGAAGAAAATTTCAAAATGGGCGGAAAGGACTGGAGGTGGTTTGAATAAAATCTAAAATAAAAGCAAAAAGGTTTGCTAAATTTCTTTTAACTTATCCTCACAAAAAAATTTCGTTCCAAAACAAATTTTTGTTACCCTCCAGAAAAAATTTTTACCCTCCCCAAAAAATTTTTTTTACCCCCAAAAATTTTTTTTAACACCTCAATTTTTTAGCTCACCTGGCTATGCCAGGGTGAGCTTTTGCCATCACTTGGCGTCCGTCGTCCGTCGTAAACTTTTTTCAAAAATCTTCTCTGAAACTACTGGGCCAATTTAAATCAAACTTGGCCTGGATCACCATCAGGGTATGTAGTTTCAAAATTGTATCCGAGGAGTCTGAAAACCAAACAACATTGCTGCTGTTACTAGAAATAGAACATAGGGGTAAATTGCTGTTTTTGGCAAATAACTCAAAAACCGTTGCAGATATCAAAAATCTGACATCGGTAAAATTGTTCAGAATGCCAAGATCTATCTGCTCTGAAATTTTGAAGAATATCGGAAAACGCGTCTGAGAGTTATAGCCCTTTTCCGTAAATTTTTCAAAATTTGTGTATATTTTATTTTTTTTTTTTTCAAAAACTGTAACAGATAGAGGTGAAGTGTAAATTTAAAAAAAATGTTCAGCATATCAAGATCTACATACTCTGAAATTTTGAAGAAAATCCAAAGGCCTGTGTATGATTTATTGGCCGTTTTTCACCATTTTTTCACCGATGCCATATGGTTGATTGGTTATTTCCCTTTAAATTCTGTGTTCAAATCTTCTTTGGTTAACTTTTCTCTCTTAAGCTTTAGAGAAATTTCCTGCTATCACTTCATTAAGAAAATTATTTCTTCTATAATTTAGAGCTAAAACATCTTTACCATAATGATTTTCCTATATAAATATATTGTGTCTTTCAAGGAATTTAAATGCATAAATAATCGCTGCTGACATGATTGTTGAAGTAGTTTTCAGCTTCAATTTCATTAAATAAAGCCTTAAGTGAGCCTTGAAAATCTCTGAATGGATTTGAACAGAACTGGAATTAATGATGCTTATGAGGTGCTGACTATAATGTACATGTATATATATGTTATGTGACTTTTATGCCTAAGTAACATCCAACATTGCTAACATTGCCATCTGCGGGGAACTTAATTTATTACTCGTCTGTATGGAAAGAGCATACAAAGAAACAACTTGGCTAGTCACAATGTATCTTTGATGGTCCCCTTCAAAACAAATGTCCTTCAAGTCTGCACCTTATGCACATTGGCTACCAATGGGAAACATAGTTTAATATAGGAGTACAAGGAGTCCAAGATGGCATGCAATAGGAAAAATAGTTAATTAAAGTTGGATCATATAACATAAATATTTATTTACATAGTTGAAAATGAGACCCTTTAACATATAAGTTTATTTGAAGTTATGTATTGGCCATGGTCCAGGTGAGCGATACAGGCTCTTGAGATCCTCTTGTTTAAATAACAAAAATAAATTGAAAAAAATAGGGGTGTGATACGGGGTATGCGATACGGCTTTTGTAATGCGATACGGGGTATGTGATACGGGGTTGACGCCATCAATAGTGATATAGAAATAAACATGACTCTCTGTATCATATATTCAAAATTTATGTAATACTAACTAAATATATGATAAAGAAGAGTAAAGCAATAGACATCAAAGCAACATAATCCAAATACGGGATGCTAACCTGTGCTTTGCATACATTTTCTGTATAAACAATGAAAGGATATGGAGTAAATATACATGAGACAAAGTCTCTACAAATAAATGGTATTATTTTAAGAAGATGATTCTGTACAGATGTGTGATGATTACAGGACCAAAAACTCTTGCATTCTAGTACGAATACAGAATGTTACCAGCAGTTGCTATTTTTAAGATAGTTGCGGTTACAGTACTGAAAGTTCTAGTCACTCCTTTGGCATGATGAAATGAACTATTCTCTCTAGTGATGAACTATTCTCTCTAGTATTAGTAATCTTTAGTTTATTACATCGATTAATTAGTAAATGTAACCAGCAAAAACAGTACATATACTATTTCACTAGTAAAAATAATTTGTCTAGTCATGCTATGGGCAGTAATATTTACTGTTTTACTTAGTATATTGTACTTGTTATTTCTCTCAGTGCGTGTAAGTGGTAAATCATAACCTGGCGTCGATATTTCTCATCCTTTAAAAGAATTCCATTCTGTTATTGAGTCCCCTGAAATCCAGCTCGTCATTACTAGTACGACGAATTCGCAAGAATTGTGACTTTGGAATTGCACTTTTGACTTAGGATGATAGGAACCAATAGGTTAAAGTGGGCGACTGTCGGTTTATATATTATGAAGTGGAAATTTTCCCACCCTTTATGGTAAAATTAATGTCGATTATACCTTTTAATTGTGGCCTATTATACATGTACCATTCTTATTTTGTTGATAATAAATATCGATTGTGAAGTCAAATAACCAAGTGGAAATGTATATTGAAACACAATGAACAAAACAATCAGATATAAAAAAGGCTTACCTCTCCACACACCACTCGCTGTGTTTACGAATGATTGCCAGGAAGATTTCAACAATTACAATTTTATAAAGAAAGCTACTGCCAAAAACTTACTGATTTTAATTTAGGCTGTAGAAATAAAAGTTGATATAAATAAAGAAAGTAAGTTGACTTTGTGTTAACATTGTATAATTTTCTATTCACATCAAGGGTTAAAAATTATATATCATGTTTATGACAGGTATAAAAGAATAACTTGATCTGCATTACCTTATATTCACAACAGAAACTTGTTGCTGGATCATTTTTCATATGCTTCACTGTAAACTCTTGCTTGCCTTGAGATTAAAGGAAGGTTTACACTGTCTCGTGAAAAAAATAAGCATGCTACACTGAAAAGGACCATGCCTGGGTCCTGGGTAGATTGGTTACAATATGTAAGCGATTACCGAGTTCTCGATAAAAAAAAATCTATCCTTCATATATATATTTTCTAATTAATTCAATTGTTCAAATGTTACAATTAAATAGGACAAAATACCGAATTGACTCACCCTTTTCTCTGTAGTCGATAAAATTATGAATTATAAAACGACCATGCAATTGTACATAGTTACGAATAATTTGTAAAGACCAATTGAAATCATTTCTTTTTAATGCTTGTGAATTGAACTCTGCAAAACAAGCAAATAAAAAATATATTATTATAGATATTGTCACCGGTGAAAATAAAGGATTTCTAGTTACGGGAGGAAGTGACGTCGCAATATCTCTTCAATGTCGTCGTCAAGTAAAAATCTGGCGCATTGAAATGAAAACAAACAAAAAAAAATAATCCGCATCCAAAATCTGGATTTTTGAGTCAAAAATCTATATAATAAAAAAGCATAACTAATCGACCATCATGGATATTAATAAAAAAGTCACTCGTGTCGATCAACGAAATAAATAAAACTCGTTGCAGAACAAAGTTCCGCAACTCGTTCAATACTTCTGTCGTGTTCGGCACTCGTGACATTTTAATTGATTTTCATGACGTTCAATTAGTTACTAGTATACTATTATTATTTCATAAAAACTATAATTCCATAAACACAATTGAAAAAAAGAACTCGAAAACCGACATACAGTACCTTTGAGTCACATCATAATAAAAAGTAAAGCCCTGTATGTTCTTCATTGTAATTCAATTAAATGTGTCATTGCTGAACATCTTAAGTCATCAAAAGATGTGAGCTATATGATATCAGTTAATTATAGCTTCGCATGATTTTGACAACTATCATTTCCCGCCTAATATTTATTACATATTAAGGGAATGAAAATTGTTTCCAATAAAAACTTCATCCCGCACTGTTTACGACATATCGATTTGGAGGTTTCTTAATGTACAATTACTCCATATCTTTAATTTTTTTCCAATTCCGACTACTCAAATGACCAATGTTTATATACCATCAATAAAAACATAATTTGCAGTGTTCTTCAATTATACCTTCCTCGACCATCACATTGGATCCACTGGTAATTTGCTTTTGCGTGTTTGTACATATAAAGGACAATCAATGACATAATTTAATGTTTCCGATGGAAGTAGCAAATTGTTCTCAGCAACAACATAAATTTACTTGATTGTAACATTATTTAACAGATGAAAATAGATATCTTTGGGTAGATCCAGTGTTTATTACCGGACTGACAAACACCGACTGTGACAGAACCAGACTTTTCACTTACAGTGTGACGAGTGCCACTCGTAAAGCAGATCATGCTTACCCTTCCGGAGCACCCGATTATACCTATTTTTATTGGGGATTCACACTGCTAGTGTTCTAGTTTTGTGGCGTTTTTGTTCCCTTTTGTTTATTTGTTTTGTCGTTGTCATGATGTCTCAATTCGTGTTGGATATGAATTGCCGATTTTTGATCTTATAATTCCCCCTTTCATCATTTTGCTTTAGTATTCGTTTTTCGATGTATTCATGTACTACGGTGTATTAAATACAAAAGCTAATGAAAAGATATCATTAGAAATTTGATTTATTTTTAAATCAATGAATCAGTTTGATTTCAATTTACACTGCTCCTATAACGTGTAGGTCCCAACTCAAGAACTAAAACCATTATGGTCAAAAAATTGTATTTCCAACTGATATGGCAAAGCATACAATAACTTGAACCTTAACATGGAATAATCTCTAGTTTTTTCATTAGATAAGAGAAAGAAAAAATAATTACAAAGAAAAATACGATGTCACAACTCCGTCTTTCACGACATGAAAAGCGGGCACAATGAAATGCAGAACTAAGACGAACCGTAACTCATTTAAGTATGTATCAAATGATATTGCGCATGTTTTCGGATAGCTTTATTATTACTACTATATTGAAAATTTCCTAATTCAATAAAAAAATTTGATCAATTTATTGTAGTGACTTTAGAACTAGTTCTCGATATAACAAATTGTCGTCTGACAGATAGATAAACTACCCATTAGGAAATTGTTAAAAAGGAAGATAAAATTTCAGCTTTTAGGTCAGTAAAAGAAACCCAGTATACCAGTTAAATATAGATGGATGATTGTGTCTAAGATAAGCATTGACGACGTGAATCCAAAATTTAAATGTGTTACTTGAGATAGACAGTCACGCAAATAAAAAAGACTACAATCTCTCTTAAATTCTATATAGACTGTATATTATTAAAATTCGGATTCTTGAAAGTTGTCTTGTCCTTCTGTTTTTTTTTTTTTTTTTTTTTTTTTTTTTTTTTTAATGTGAATGCATTATTTTGTAGTTTCATTGAAAATGTGCGCCCGGTCAACCCTTTCATAGTCCCTATGAATCTTCAAAATAATGCATTCAATTCTTATAATTACATTTTAAACCCGAAATATAAAAAACATTTTTATTTACAGGGAAGTACATCATGTACATTGGGATTCTATTTTTACAAATTCATCCGCAACGTGAACACGTGTTCTAATGTTTTTCATGGGAATTGAAACTTCACATTGATATGCCACGTGATCGATGTTCACCTATCAAACTGACGGAATTCAAATGAATATTCATGAAATGTGATTATTACTTTTTTTAAATGTCAGTTCATCCTTTGGAAGAAAATTTCCATTGCCATTGCGCATGGAACTTCAGTTTTTACCTTAAACTAACGTGACACAATGGTATGTGTACTACACAAGTATTTAAATTTTCCTTATAATATAACAGAATATATATCTATTGTACAGAAGACAAGACTTACAGTCTAAACAAACGCAATCTTGTTTATAATTGTTCTCCATTGAACGCATACTTCATATACATTACATTCAAGTTAACAGTTAACATCTACCACGGCCGAAAATTACGATAACAAGCCACAACCCACAAGAAAACTGCAGGAAAAACACATTTCAGACTGGAGACAAACATGGATATTTTTTTAAACGATAGGAACTAGGGATAGTCGGTCCTTAAACTTCATACGAAAATTCATTAAAACAAAATGTTTTGATTTTGGATGAGCAATTATATATTTGTTCTTACATTACTGTGTACATTGGTAGAGCCATTATTACAGTACAATACAATACAATACAATAGTTTTATCAATCCAGTCATGGGTCATCTCTGACATATATTCACAATAATTTATAAAAAAATCACTAAAATTAAACGGTTAGAGTAAATTATTTATAAAGTCATGAAGGTATACTGAAATTATTTACTGAAGCAAAGCTATATCGTAACTTAAACATTGGTATACATATGTGGAAAATATACTGATTACCCATGGATCTTCATTGCTCATCAGCCATTCAAGTTTATTATGATTTGACATATTTTCATAATTTTTATTGCAGATATTTAAATTAGCTTCAAAATATTTATGCTGAATATCATATTTTGAACAGTGAAACAGAAAATGTAACTCATCTTTTACATTTCCAGATGTACACATCTTACATTTTCGGTCTTTTAATTCAGTTTGTTTGTATCTACCAGTTTCAACTTCTAAATAATTGGCACTGATTCGAAAAGCCGTAAAACAATTTAATTATCAATAACAGAAAAAAAAAATGATTCTCTCCCAAAACAATTTTTAAAAGTTTTATATGTTACAGTATGTTTTCTTAAGACGATCCTTCATGTCTTTCTTCTAACATTACTGTGTAGATGGGTTCAGATAATAATTCAACATAAAATTGTTTTTTTTTTTTCAGATGAACCTTCATGTATTTGTCCTTACGTTACTGTGTAGATTAGGCGAGACGTTAATTGGTTTGCGGCCACCATCAGCGGATCCTATATTTAGAAAACATCAACTCCAGAGATCTAGGCATCACACTCCATCTTACAATAGAGAACAAAATAGAAATGAAACGCAAAAATCCATTGCAAAATTTGTCATGCAAAGGTTAGTTTTAAATCTGAGTCCACGGTAGTTAGCATTTTAGAAAAGAAAAAATCAGTTAATTAAGAATGTGACATATGTTAAAAAATGGATAACAGGAAACATCTACAATGGCTGAAAATTTTAATTACATGCAACAATTTGCAAAGGAACTACAAAAGAAAACACGTATAAGACAAAAGACAAACGTAGAGAACGATAGGAACTCGGGACAGCCGGGCTTGGTGCCGGCACTAGAAAAAGCCAGCGGTAGGGTTAAACCGGTTTATGGGTACTCAAACCTCCCCTTTATCTGTCCCGTTTCCGTATTGTATAAAAACATACGAATAAAACCCAATACAGGTAGACTACACACTCCATGACCACAATCTTGAAAGGAGAGAAAAAGACAATACGTAATTTTGAAAGATGGGTCAAGGGGTGCTCGCCGCTTAACTGCCGGCTAGCTCAAGAAGCTTAATCTGCTGGTAGAACACTGTCGCACAACGGAAGAAGAATCAAACTCAAAACTTCCCGAAGGGTTTGGTCAAGAATCATCATAAATTTCAGTAGACATCGGCAGTATCAGTGAGAGGCCAGTATTTGTGCAAAATTTTCAGGTCACTAGGTCTCAAAGCTAATTTAACGGATGCAAGCAGAATATCTTGACGATATCCCCCATTACGTAAAGAATGTAATTTACGTCCCAGCTTTTCTGGATTTTCAATTAATTTCTGGGAATTTGTAACAACATTTCCGTAAAATTGAGGACTAGAAATGCCCATTGTAATAAGCTGTTTACGAGTAACGCAATATTAAGTTATAATATGTTCATATATATTACAAAACTTCTCAAATGCATTCAACAAATTATGAAATTTGTAACCTTGTTGCACAGGTTTGGCTGTGATAGTACGGTTACGTTCATTGAAATCAAACTAGTGCGAATCGTACCAATTGAGAAATACACAACCCCGTACGATGGAGCAAGGGGAATGTCACCGTCAAGAAAAGGGAAATTAGTAATAGTGAAATCAAAATTATTCCTTTTATCATATATTTTGGTTTTGATTTTATCAGAGTCAATAATGATAGTCAGATCTAGAAAAGGGCAGCATTTGGAATCATTGTTAGCTTTATTTAATTTCAGTTGTTGTGGATAAATAATGTCTACATAATCTAAAAACTAGGGACTATCAATAGTAAGGCTATCGTCAATATACCTGCTGTTATCATTGAAAATAGAAATGCGTTTATCACTGTTAGGTATGGTTCCATTTCCAGCTTCATATCCGGAATGGTATATGTAAATCATTTCAGGAAACGGTTCCTGTCTGAAATCGCACATATGGGTTAATTTCCTGATCGGTCGAAGTACGGTAAGAAAGTTGTCTACATCTAGCTTAAATATATGATTATCTTAAAATGGGTTTGAATCGTATGTTTACTTAACTATAGGGAAACCGGACGGATAAGGGGGGGTTTGGGTACCCATAAACCGGTTTAACCCTACCGCTGGCTTTTGCCAGTGCCGGTACCAAGCCCGGCTGTCCCGAGTTCCTATCGTTGTATACGTTTGTCTTTTTCCTAAATTATTGTTTTTCCTGTGTAGTTCCCTAGCAGATTGTGGCATGTAATTATAATTTTCAGCCATTGTAGGTGTTTCCTGTTGTTCCTTTTATTTCATTGATTGAAATAATAATGATTTTTTGACATTTTACGAGATTAACGTATTTATCAAATATTGAGAAATTTCTTAAAAAATAACTTTTCTTGAGTTAAACATGTCTTGCTCGACAGACTTTGTGTGTGTATGTGTTTTTTTTTATGTAAAATCATCAGAAGACAAAACAGACCGAAACGAACGTCAACTATACAGAGAACACAATTATTTGCTATTAAATGCAATAGCAAATAGTTATAGAATTGTGTGACATTAAGGAATCTGTTATTAGCAATCAATTAGAAACAAGAAACTAATGGCATACAGGAAAGTATCCCCAAATATTTTTGAGATAAATTGATGGAAAGTGGTTGGTGTGAAAGGATATTTGCGAGAAACTTTTTACAGTGCCGACAATAATGGATTTACTTCTAACTGCTAATCTGAACATTTGTAAGTTCATTTACGGTCGTTGCTAAGAATTGTTTCGTATATTAATAGGCAGCTTACAGCATTTAGTTTTTATGTATTCTTATTCAATAATTTATATTATTGAGCAGTTCCAATACGGTGCCAAAGGAAATGTACAAAATAAAACCCACTTATTATACAGATAGATTAATTTAATCTACAGTAAGTCCTTACTTTAAAACTCATTTGAATATACCAGTTTTAAGGCAAGCTCAAACGCTTGTAATGTCGAAAAATGAGAATGGTGGTTGGCCATAAAGTACGAAACAACAACAGTAGAATACCGAAGGAACAAAGCACAAGATTTTATAAATTAAAGTGTAAAGACAAGGCAAAAGCAAGAACACCAGAAGACGGAAGACCAAATACACTACATGCCCAAAAACGCACAAACACTACAAATGCCACACAAAAAACTAAAGTACCAACGGTGTGAACTCTGAAAAAAGTGACATTAGGTGCTCCGGAAGGGTAAGCATGTCCTGCTCTGTATACAGCAGCCATCACACGGTCAGTGGGTCAATCCAGAATAAAGTCAAAATCGGTAATGTTAAATCCGTGAATCTGGCTAAAATGTCAGTTTTCATTTGTAACACCGACATTTCATACCTATCTATGATGTCGATGTGACGGCCAAAGAAGTGCTGAAGGGTGTAAAGAAACAACGGCTAAATATATTACTTACTCAGCAGTTTTGTGACAGTGCTTTTGCTCTTTCCTCAAAATCACACAAGCTCTACAATAACGAATTAATTGTGAAATTTAAACTCCATAAGCTGGAGAGGTAGGTGTATTGCTGCTGAGAAATGGGAAGTTCACAGATTAGGAGTCAAATTCATCACGTTTGTCATAAAAGCTAGATTTCAGACATCCGTGTTCGTATATGTATAACAAAAGGTCGACGTATGAAGCTGAATTGGGTGTATCGGTTGCCTCTTTAATTTCATGTTGACTTGGGTAGATCCGATGTAAATATTCCTTAAATCATGGGCTATTAAGGGAAAGTACATCGTCTTTATATCTTCCTCGAAAAACACTAATTTAATTAATTTGCATTTATCTTTCCTCTGTCTTGATGCGTCAAACTATGCGGTTTAGTCACATTGAATTGTTTAATCCATAGATTTTGAAAATGACGTTAAACACGTATATGAAAAATTTGGACCTTAATGGGAGTTTTTGTAGACCGACTTAATGGTGGAACTTTATGAAATTGTTAAAAATGACAAATTTTTGGAACATACGCGATTTTTCGAATCTCAAAAATAAAATTTTTTGAAAGATTGAAGAAAATAATCATTATTATTGTTACTGTAAGCACTGTACTGGGCAAAAGTTTTGATCAGATCAGTGGTAATCAGAAATATATATAGTAATTTAAATGAAAATGATCCTTAATTTTTTGCCTAGTAAATATCGCAAAGGGTTTTCCAATGGTGAGTGAAAGGATATGGAGTAAATGTACATGAGTCAAATACATGGTAAAAACAAGCAAATAAACAACGCTTTTATTGTTCTTCTTCTTCTTGAAGTCACCATGAGGCCTTCAACAAAGAGCTTTGCCAAGTCCAGAATACATGCCTCTTTGTACTTTAGCTCTATACAAAAAGTATACTTATTTAAATTAAAGAATTCTGAAGGATACAGATATAATACAAACAACTTATTTTTTAAATTCTTTTTCAGGTCGTACAAAACTTTTGTTTTAAAAAAAGATGTTTTGGATAGTTTAAAAGAAATTGCTGCAAAGGATATAAAAACTGGAGACGAAAATAGTAAAAACAAAACACATGTATTCACAAGTAAGATATAAACTTTACAAAATACTGACTTGAAAATATAATTTAGCCCATTTACATGCACACTTTTACATACGTATAAATTTTTATGTAGGTACGTAAAATTGCAACAATGCACAATACTACGTGTAAATGCAAATGCATACTTGTGTCCACTTAACAAATAATAAATTTTCACCACCTCAGGGATAGTTGTAAATGTATATCTGCACATGTCTTAATTTACATGTTATGTATTTTCAGCATGTAAATGCAAATCAAATTATACACCCTGTGAAAATGGTCTTTCTGCTTCTGCACCTTGCACAATTTGATTGGAAACAGCAAAATACACTAGAATCTTCAAAACATAATGGAACAACAGGGCTAACTAATAAATATTTAAAAAAACATAGTTGCATTTACATTAAGTCATGCACATATATTTTGGAGATACATATTTTATCAGTATGTATCTGCAAAAAAAAACAAACACCCTTTTACGTGCAGAAATTAAATTTACAATAACTTTGGTATTTCGTTACACATTTTCTTTTATTGTAAACTTTGAAATTTTTTGTCTTGTTCATATTTCCAAAATAAACGATTGGTTGCTTTATCCTGATATTACTACTTTTATTTAAGATTGAAGTGTATCAATTAACACATAATTGTTGCATAATGTATCAATTGGGGCACAGACAAATTGATATTCAGGAGTGGATTAGGGGATTTTTTTTTTAAATTATCTGACCAGCACCCGAGTTTGAAAAAATAATCTGGCCATCACCCTGCCCTTTAGAAAAAAAGCCTTCTTCAACAAATTTTTCTAGCGTAGTGTATAGCAGAAATATTATCTGCACCCCCCTCCCCCGAAAATCACGTCGTCAGTGCAATATATCAAACATGAAGACGTGACTACTGATGTCCTGATTCGTAGACTGTGCTCGTGCTTAATTTTACCCCAATTGATCATGTAAACTCATATTATCCCTTCTTCTTTTCAGTGTTTGTCTTCTTCCAAAAGAGCAGTTAATAACATTAAACTGCACTAAATATTCTATTTCCATAACTTATGTCTCGGTTTTATTTATCAGTTGGGAAATATTCAGTTAATCAAATTGATACTATGATTTAAGGTTGTGTCTGTTTATGCATATAATGACTGATGGCTCGTTGCTGCCATTAAATATTATTAACATCAGATTAATCAAATTTTTCTATATTTCAGAACATCAAATTTGTAACCATTATACCTCACTAAAATGTAGTATTAGGTTTTTGAAGGAAGCCATAAGAGACGAAACAGAATGTGCAAACTTCGAGGTTAGTATGGAGTTCAAAATAATACTCGTAAAAAGACTGGGCTGATTCCACCAAAAGCCGTTTTATTCTAAAGTTTATTTGGAGCATGCAACAACATTTATACGCACATAAAATTTCAATTTTCAAAACTACTAGAAATTTAGATTGATTAAGTAATAACCTCATGTTAGATAAAATAGTCGGATTAAAATGCCGTTAGATATATTAGTGTAATTTAACTAAAGTTAGTAAACCAGAATTTTATAACTAAAGGTAATCATTTAGCAAAGGAGAGTCTTTGACATAATTATGCATCCTGTCGTCCGCCTGTCTAAACATCTCTGATAGATAGATAACTTTATTGTCATAAACAACTGACCAAATTGTTATCAAGTTTGTTCACAATCGGTATCTCCAATAGCTTGAAGTGAGATAATAGCTAGCGCAAATGAATTCAATGTTTTGTCAAAAGAGGAAGCTGACAAAGTAAACCACATTGTTTTCAAGAGAAGCAATACATTTCGAAATTAATATGGAAGCAAGAGCCAAAATCGTACATCCATAATGCATGGCAGTATAAGGGTTACATACAGACAAACAGAGAGCGTAAACGACGAAGACGAAACAAACAGTACATAAAATAAACCCCAAAAAAGTAAAGCCCTAACGCTGTGAACCCCTTAAAACAGGAGTGTCATCAGGTGCTCCGGAAGGGTAAGCATTACCTGCTTCACATGTGAAACCCGTCACACTGCGAATGGAAATTTTGATCTTAACTGTAATTTAACGGTAAAATTACATATTTTATGTGCACACAAAAGCGAACTCGATAACCTATGATATTTTTGTCATTTTCAGATAAGATATTTTTGGAAGCACACAATATCAAAATGTCATGAAGTCGATAATATGAAATGTTGAAAAATTAAATTTCAAATGATACATGTTACGCCACTTTAAGTGTGGTATAGGTGGAAATAGGTGCTATTTATTCATTAATTTAGAAGAGTTGGACATAATTCCATTACCAAAGAATTTTTCTGTTAATTGTTATAACTATGGATCCATTTCTCTGTTTCTTTGATAGTGATTTCATTGAAAATAATTTCTTAATATTGTTTAAAGAATAACTTGAGTGTTCAGGAAAAACGCAAAAATTATTTATCATTGAATTCAATTTCAACAGAAACGAGATTTGGAATAATCAGTACTTGTTCAACAGCATGTCTAACAGTTGTGAAGTTGCAATTAAAACAAGTTTGATATTACGTTAAAAGTGTCTATCATTTTCCGCATCAGATCATAGATCAGTGAGGAATATATTTTAACATTAAATTCTTAAGTGAATCTCATATTCACCTAAGACACTTCTGAACAAATTGTAACCAAACATGATCACCATAGTCCATTAGTAGTCCCGATTAAAGCAGAGCAAACATGATCGCATCTTAACCAAGATGGCCATTACATAGAAACATTTGATCTTATGTGAACACTTTCAAGATCTGAAACCAGCAGGCCAATTACAGCAAACTTGGATAAAATTGTTATTTGTGTCCACACTTATATAAGATCGCCGTTAGCAGAGAACATAATGATACATACATGATTACTACTTTGCTATGTCAACAACATTTTAATGTTTAAAGAAAAAAATATTAAACAAACAGTGGAATATATGTTCTTTTACACTAATTTAAAACACATACACTGTATAAATGGTATTAAAACTTGATGACCCACTGTTTTCTCGTGAATTTTAGAAACACTAATATGTGGCCTGACAAAGCAATCATGTACATAATGTACTGCATTGCGAATGTAAAACAAGTTAACTTTACCATTTACATACATTTGAAGAGCATATTCACTCCATTTGTACCATGAACCTGTGGAAATGATTCCTCAAGGTATATTTATTAAGCTAGACCTTGAATATAAATATAAAGTGTCTGTTTGAAAAGTTGCGTTAGCTTTTCCTGCATAAGATTATGTATTAACAATCATCAATTTCAAACAAATTACTTACCAGACATTTTTTTTCTTTCTTTATCCTTACTGTTCTCAAACATAATGTTTATCAAAAATATCATTAAAAATGCAATTTAATTTACAATTTGCACATCGTAATCATGCACAGCCCGTTTGAATAGCTCTGAGCAAAGGTCTGTCCGTAACTGATTTCGGCTTTTTATTTAGATTCTATGGGTTATTTGATTTCTATTAGCTCTTTAACTATACATAACTAGGTTTATGATTTTGCAAATGTTTCGATTTGATATGAGTAGTCAAAGTGGCCATCTATAGACACGTTAACCAATGTCTTCAGTATCCACTTAGTCGATATCTATGCTTTTGAATCGTAAGTCTCAGAGAATATTCACCAATCGAGGTGTCATTACTTAGCAGTAAAAATGGATACCAAGAAACACCTTTAATGGCTGAAAATTATAATTGCATGCCACAATCTGCCATGGAACTACACAGGAAAACACTAATAAGACAAAAGACAAACGTAGACAACGATATGAACCCTGGACAGGCGGACTTGGTACCTGTACTAGTAAAAGCAAGTGGATAAAAAGGGAAAAACGGGTTTATGGGTACCCCCCTTAATCTGTCCCGTTTCCCTATAAAATAAAAACGTAAGAATTAAACCCAATTTAGGTAAACTACTAACTCTATGACAGCAATCTTTAAAGGAGAGAAAAAAAACAATACGTAATTTTAAAAGATGGATCAAGGGGTGCTCGCCGCATTGTTGGAACAAATTTCATTTGGTAACTTGCAATACATGTATATAAATTTTCAGAAATTTTGTTTAAAATTTAGGCGTATGTCATTAATGCAAAGCTCTGTTAGAAGCTCATTTTGACTTTCCATTTAGATTAATTTGGTTCATTGATTTTTAAACAGTTTAACAAATAATTAGCTTTATTTTCCTGTAAATGTTTTTGATCCAGACTAAGTTTACAGTAAGCTCTGTATTTAGCTATTTAATAGGACTGAGTCGATATTTCTGCTACAATCCAATGCGTAATTGGCAATACTTTAGTCTTTACATCAGTGCTGATCTGAAAACCTATATTACTGTATTTGAAAACTTGCTATATCTATTTTCTAAACTAAGAGTATCTCCATCGCTGTCCTTAACTGATTCTCTTCCCATTTAGATCATATATTGTTATTTGTTCTCTTTTGCCCTTTATTCATCTTTCGGTTTATACCTATGTTTTGATTTGATCTCCACTGAAGGGACTTAAGTGTTCGAAATGGCCATCTGTAGACATTAAATGTACTCCACTACTCACAGACTTGATTTTATTCTCCCACCGCAGGGACTCGAAAGGTTCGTAAAATAAAAGCCACTAAATCCTGACGAAAATTTTCTTTGTCTACGACCAACTGCCAAGAACAATTTACTGTTAAGTTGCTGTCGGACAATGGAAGGGAAGGTTTGGCGCGTCATAAAACCGGTTTAACCCCACATTTGTTCAAAGTCAGGAATATTGCGGTATACAGTTTTCTTGTGAATTGCACTAAGTTTGTACTGTATTCGGTTTTATACATATCTTGGTTTATGATAGTCCTACAAATGTGTTGATTTTATTGGCACTAAAGTTGTCGAAATGGCCATCTGCAAATATTAAATGGGGTAATAACAAAATACCGAACAGAGTTGTCAAGAGCGGAGGTCCTTGTCTACCAGGAAAATTGTTGACCACAATGGTACTGTCTTGGTACAGGCATTTAAAACAAATAATGGGTTAAACTGCCTTTATGGTTAGCCAAATCTCCCCTTCTATTGCGATAGTGTCCGGTAGCAACTTACCAGCAATTTACAGCAATTTCGGGTTTTAGTTATTACAATATGCTATTTTTTTATCACCCTTATTTACCGACCCTTTGGTATTTAATGATTAAAAAGAAGCATTTCACGTGAATTAAATCATTTTCGCCTAGTTTGATAGCATGACTACATGTACTTATTTCTTGCTTTGGATTTTTATGTGTGTTGCTATTTGTTCGATAAACACAGATATCGCATTATGTTTCCATATCATATATAGAAAAAAGAAGGGAAACGGGGAATGCGTCAAAGAGACAACGATCCAAAGGGAAGTTATAACAACTCAAAGCCAATGAACGGTGAGGAAACCCTACACCCGATGGCAGGTCGGAGTCGGCCCCTAAATAAAGAGTAATCAAGTTCAGCGAAATAAACATCATCATAGACTCCTATAGACATAAAGTAAACTAACTAGAAAACAGACAAGACACAGTAAAATTCAGTTGGCAACAGGACCGAGTCAATTGTGAAAAATGAAACTGAAAGAACTAAATATACGGACATAAACATGAAATCACAAGAGAATACTAGCAGTTAACTGACATGCCAGCTCCAGACCCATTACCAACTGACAAATTAAGTTATGTATCCTCAGTATACAGTTTCCACCAAGATTCTTGTGAGGAGTTTAGCATAATGATTTCATGCATATACTAAGAATACATAACCCGTGTCCATGCAATACGGATTTTATAAATTTAGGATGTGTTTAGTTAAAATGCAAAGACCCTATCAAAAAATCAATTTTAATACCAAAGAAGGCCACACGTAATGACGTAAAATAAGGGATGTGAAATACCAGCCTTGATTAGATGTTAACAGGTTGCATTGTATTTATGAACTGAGTCTTTATATCGATGATAAAATTTAGTAAAGGTTTTAACTAGTTAATGATAACGAAAACCCTGATGTAATAGTTTTTCAGTTATGAAAAGATTCCCTTCATTAAAATTGCAAACGTTATTACACACTCAAGCAAATCGAACAAGTTGAGATATGTAAACACCATATGATGGCACTTATGGAACATCGCCATCCAGAAATGAATAATTTACTATGGGAAAAGAAAAATCGTCCCTTTTATCATAAATTTTGGTATCTAATTTACCATTCGTTATATCAAAGTTGATGTCTAAGAATGGACAATGATGATTATTAAGTCTCCCAAACGAAGTTTGGGGAGACTTATTGTTTTTACTAAATTCTTATTATGTCGCCCCAGACGTAGTCGCGGCGACATATTGTTATTGCTGTGGTCAAGGAAGTGGCAAAACTTTCAATTTACCGACATTACGATTTACACCCCAAGCTTTCTACCTTTCACTGACTCGCCGTCGTGCAGAGACAACATTGTATACATTTGTCAGGTTTTCACGTCTGGTATATCAACAATGTAGACATTTCATATCGATGAATCTAACACATTGTGTAAGCTTGGGGTGTTAATCGCAATGAAAGTTTTGCCACTTGCTTGACCGCAGCAATATTGTTTTGTTTCTTCTTTTTCTTGTTCTTATTCTTTGTTATTATTAAGTCTCTCAAACGAAGTTGGGAGATATATAGTTTCCACAACGAGAACTAGTTGATTATGAAATTTCTCACATCGAGTTAAATAAATTTTGCAAATGTTTGATAGCGAGACTTGCCGAGCTTTTAAACATTTGAAAATTTATTTAACGAAATGTGAGAAATTTCATAATTAACGTGTTTAAGTTGTGGAAATTGTTTCTCTAATGACTGGATGAAGAACACCGAGGATTGTATTCCGAATAAATTTGGCGGGAAATTTCACGAGACTTGTTCTCCTCTCTAGAGAGGAGAACAAATGTTTCACCACTGTTCAGGAAATGTGAAAACTAGATAGAAATTAGAGAATTATTGTTTTTGTTGCGTTTCCTATTATTATTCTTCTTTCTTTCTTCTCGTCCGGATGAACTTGTCCGAACCAGATCTCAGAGACTATTTTACCTACAGCTTTCAAACTTTTTGTAGGATATGTAAGCCCATATATCTAATTGTGCAAATTTTTTTCAAAAGGGGGTTCATTGAGGGGTTCGTAGAGGGTGGGTTCCTCCATGTTAACCCTATTGGAAAATGAAATTTTGAATTTTTTTCACAATTTTTTTAGTGTATCTTAAAAACTATTTACTGTAACTCCTTAAAACTTCGTAGAGAAGATGTGATTCATGTAAGAAAGGGTTCCATCGAATTGGAAATTCAAAAATTAATTCCGTTGCCATGGAAACCATTCAAAAAAGTTGAAATTTTGAGAAAACGTATTTATTATTGACATTAATTTTATTTTCATTACAGCTATATGTATTATTTTTAGGTTATAAAGGGAACTCCTGCCCAATTCTTTTTGGAAGCAGGTATAAAATTGGTTGTAATGGATAATTGAACATTTGGTTGCCATGGAAACCAAACCAGAAAGCAAAAATTTTGAGAAAACATGGAAACCATTCAAAAAAATTGACAATTTTAGAAAACGTATTTATTATTGATAATTATTGTATTTTCATTACAGCTATATGTATTATTTTTAGGTTATAAGGGGAACCCCTGCCATTTTTTTTAACCAGGTTTAAAATTGGTTGTAATGGATATAGGAACATTTGGTTGCCTTGGAAACCAAACCAGAAAGCTTTAATTTTGAGAAAAACGTGTTTCATGCTATGTGTTATGTTTCGTTTTCAACTATATGCATATAAGAGGAACCCCTGCTCAAATATTTTTAAAGGGGGTTTTATAATGCCCAGGAATCCGATTTGGGGTTCGTTTGGGAGACTTTTGTGTTTCGCTTGCGAACACAATTATAACATGTTATTATTGTTCTTCTACACATTCTTGTACGGACTATTTTGAGAGAACGGTTTGATGTACTCAAATGAAACTTGGCAGGTAGTTAGATCACCATAACGCGGAGTGCAGACTATAAAAAATTTGTCCGACCATTTTCTCAAAGACTATTATTCAAATCTTGACCAATCTTCACAGAATGATAGACCCTTATCCCAAAAGATGCAATGGGGTCTTGGAATTTTCAAAATGGCAACGGTTGCCATGGAAACGGCAAAAAGGCGGGAAAATCAAAGTGCTTGGACTTTGAAGCAAATTTACAGTAAGGTTGCTTAGGACATGGTGTCCAAGACTTCAAATAGGCACCTGTTGCCATGGAAACGGCAACAAAGGTGGGAAAATCAAAGTGCTTGGAATTGGATGAAAATTAACAGGAGGGTTGCTTAGGACATGGGGAATAGGAATCCGTTGTCAAAGACTTCAAAATGGCACCCATTGCCATGGAAACGGCAAAAAGGCGGGAAAATAAAAGTGCTCAGATTGGATGGAAATTTACAGGAAGGTTGCTTAAGACATGAGGAATTGGTTTCTGCTCTTCAAGACTTCAAAATGGCACCCGTTGCCATGGAAACAGAAAAAAGGGTGGCAAAATTAAAAGTGCTCAGAGTTGAATGAAACTCAACAGACAGGTTGCCTACGATGTGTGGAGGTGATATGTATCCCGGATTTCTGATTTGGGAGTTCGTTTGGGAGACTTTTGTATCAGCATATAAATTTTTAGAATTGGCTTTATTCAAATAACTAAATACCGAGGTTACTGCGAATTTCTTTCTGCATATGCGCATTTCGACAACCTATGTCTCTTCAGTGCAGATAAAATCTAAACGTTTGGAAGACCATATACTCAAAGATATTAAAAAACTGATAGAGAACAGTAAGTTCTTAAGGGTTGATGTCCTTATAATATGTAGTGAAGTCCTCATTCTTTAAAGTTATCATCCAGATATCGGAAAGTGTTGTTAAACTTTTCAGTTAAATGCTGTTTAGATGGGTCTTTGCTGATGTTGGTCATAAACTGAGATTCGTACCAGTACAAAAACAGGTCCGCTATAAGTGGTGCACAATTCGTACCCATAGGAATTCCTATGACCTGGCGATAAATAGAGTTACCGAAACGAATGAATATATTCTTAAGTAAAAATTCAAGTGCTGAAATCATATCAAAACAAGTCCAATTAATTGAGTTCTTTTGTTTTGTATTCCTAAAATGTGTTTTAAAGGAATTAGAACATATATATTCACAATCGGATTTTTTGAATGGCCATTGAATAAGACGTCTGAATTTTTCCTTTACAAGATTATGTGGTAAGGTAGTATAGAGGGTAGAGAAATCAAAACTTTCAAGGGATTCAAAAGGGGCATTATAAGCATTCAATTTATCGAAAACTTACAATGAATTTTTTACACTTCAAAAATGATTGATACCACTTTTTTCATATACTTTGTTACAGAAATTTATAACCAGGTTTTTGATAGCAGTCAAAGTATTAGTGAGTATAATAGAAACTTTAGTAGTAGAACAGTGACTAGATGACAAAATGAATCTAAGTTTATATGGCGTTTTGTGGAGTTTAGGAACCCAGTACATGGTTGGAACTGTTTTACTACCAGGTTTAGCCTGTAAAGATGTAGCTGTTAGAAAATGTATGTTTGTAATTTCATTTTCCGTTAATTGGGTTAATTGAAAAGTATGTGAACTGGTAATTTCTTTTTGGAGTACTTCTATATTATGTTTGCGACAAACTATAATGATGTCATTAGCAGCCTTATCAGCTGGGACAAAAACAAATTCCTTGCCTAATTCTTTAAGTTTTTTTTTTGGAGACGAGAAACGGTGGGTTTATTTTTGTTGTCATGGCGGAAATGTTGTATAAACTGTTTAATCCGGATATCGACAATTTTCATGATAGCATTAAAGAAAGAATCCAACGATTTTTTGTCAACTGTTCACGTTTTACCAAATTTTTACAATAAGTATATAAAAATAATATATGTTTATTTCCAGTTGTTTACTTTTGCAGGATTTATCCAGGTGTCTTTGTCCATTCTGTATGTCAAATGAATGCAGTATATGGAAGTCTTTGAAAATGATTGCACGTGAACACAACTGTAATATTACACAGCGAACTCATTTTGTTTTTTCAAAAGGTAATTAGAGGATACAATAGGAAGGTAGTAAACTAAAACTAATTCCGTTTTTTATGTCTAAACAATAATTTTATAGACTAATAGCTTGTTTGGCATACACCCATAACAAATACTTGAAAACAACTAAAAAAACCCTAGACCCATTAATATCTCAACCATATCAAATATTGTATAGCTAATTCAAATTCTATACTAACAGAAATATGTTCATATTCTTAAGAAGGCTCACTCCTGATGCTGTTTATATTAAAGATTTCTTGAAACCTAGTTTGATTTATTAAGCAGTATAGACTAAATGAAATGGTAAAAAGAAATATACATGTATAGGCCTGTGTGCTTTTAATGGAGATACAAAACATGTTAAAAAAATTGCGGGAAATTGATTTCTCTGGATTTTCCTTTAGTTTAGCATTAGGACTATTTTTGTCTAAAAGCTAGTATGTTATATCAAGGATTTTATGAAAACTTGTCAGGTGTCATAATTTGACATACAGAAGACATTCGTGAAATAAAAAGTGGGAGCCCTTGTTGAAAGTTTTTTAAGCCATTGAAATTGAGAAAATCAGAGGAGTTCCGAAATATGACACAATTTCAAAATGTAATGAGTTAGCCACCTTAATGTGTTCCCTCAAGAATTTTTCCAACTTGCATTGATAATCAATCGAAAATGCACAAAAGATTAAATTCGATAAATTTAGGGTTTAAAACATTTGGAAGTTATTGGTTTAAAACAAAAAAAACTGCGCAAAATGAAGGCAGAGGAATTCAACAAACAATGAAAGGATATGGTGGAGTAAAAAGTGCACAAAGTCTCTGCAAATGGTAAAACCATACAATGGCACAATGCTTTTAGTGTTGTTCTTCATTGAAGATCTCGATAAAAGATGGTACTGATACGGGCGAAACTTTCTTGAAACTTGTCTTGAATCAGTCTATTTTTTTCTGATGCATTTTGATATTAAATTTTCAATAAACAGTGATAGGATATGAGTAAATGCTCCTGCAACGAAAGGCTGTACAAATACATGGTAAAACCAAGCAATAGAAGTACGCTTTTATTGTCGTTCTTCATCTTGTAGTCATAATGAATCCTACAACAATGAGCTTTGCTCATGCCCCAAAGGAAGTTCAAGACGTCCTGCGGCGGTTGAAACGGAATTCATTGATAGATGTTGAACAATGATACATACAGGTTTCTTATCACTCATAGATTCAGGATCGGTCCAAAACCTTGAAATTACTGTCATTCGTTGCCCGAAAAAGACTTTAATAGAAGACAACCGAAACATCAACAACTACAGGGCACTCATCGTGAGAATTACAAAAAACAAAAGAAATAAATGACTAAATACTGAGATGTGTGCAATTAAACAGGTCTCGAGAATAAAATCTGCAAAATACAAAAACAAAATATTAAATAAGACGCCAAAATTAGAAAGTATGATAGTGCATCCATATGAGAAATTTTCTTCTGAAAAAAGTACACCATAGCTGAAATCTATTTAAAATGCATACATCTCTCGCACGAAGAAACTTTTTGCGGACTCCTCACCGTAGGAGATACAAATTACAGTGTGAAATGACATGAAACATTTGATATAGAAAATAACAATTCTTTTTATATCTTGCATTTCTTTAATCGGCATTCTTTGAAATTTAAGCCTGTATTCGCTTATCTCCGCAATTTTATTTTTCGGGTATGAGATCATATTAGATCGATGAGTTTTTTTCACAAAGATAACAAATCTGTGTCGGTGAAGCAAAACTAAATACTGATTAAATATAAAAATATATACATGTACTGTACTAGTGTGTTGTGCAATGGCCACAAATAAACTATGGAACAAAATAAAAATGCTATAGTTGGCCACGATTAAAAAGTAAAAACAACCACAAAAAATATACGAATTAAAAAGCATCTAAAAATGACAAAAATATTTGCCGAACGTTTCGGTCATATAACCTTGGACTAGGGGACTGCCGGGCTGAAATACAGAGAAGAAAGTGGAAATGGCAAGAGAACGTGTCATAGATATTAGCTATTAAAATCGTGCCAAATCATGAGCATTATCAAAAACGAGAAAAAAAACATTATTTTTCTGTACTATGCAAATGATATTAAAAAATGGACTGGGTTCTGCATTGCTTGTAATGATAAGAATAGCTATAACAGAGTCTGAAGTATGAATGAATCTTTATACATTAGTGTAAATGCATTTAATGAATTTAATTTCAATATGGTTAAAATTGTATTTAATATTTTACAGGAGCAGATTATTGTTGTGAGGAGGACCTTTTAAAATGTACAATTGATACGTACTTAAGTCTTACAGAGAATGATCGAGGATGTGAAACAATCAGTGAATTTACATTATGTATAACAGAACATATTTCCAAACTAAAAAATGAGGAGTATGACAGAATATTTCATTTGTTGTTATCATTGACTAAAACTTGTGTATTTTCATTAAAAACATCATGATAATAGTAGTTAGTTTTTTAAAAGTAGTTGTTGGTTAATTGTAGAATTTGTGCAGCCAAGTTGTTTATTTTTGTTATAAAAATCGCGACTGGTACCATAAGTGGAAACTGCATGTTGATGGAGTAGGTGCACTATATGCACATTTGATAATTCAGTTCTGCTGGAATAGGATACTTATTATATTGACAATTCATCCACAACCGTAAAACATATATTTAAAGGGTGTTCGTGCATTTTAAAATACAACCAATTAGTAGGGTGCCAAACGTATAAAAAAAATGCTTAGTTTTCGAGTTTGGGTTAATGGAATTTCACACGGCTAATTTTTGTTTTATAGGATAGAACATTTTTTTAATTTTTAATTTGTAACTGTCATGGAGAGCTTTTGTGGTCACGATTTCTGTAATTTCTCATTTTTAATGGGTACACTGTAGCACATTTTTAGGTATGGTATCTTCAAAAATATAGAAATTAGTAGAGGTAAATATCCTGATAAAAATCTTTTTACGTGAAAGTACAGACCTGAAATATTTATTTGAATCCTAGAATCTAAGTTATCTATCATTGATTTCTGTAATTTGTCGTGGTCAATGTTGGAATGAAATCACAAAAAGCCAGGCGCAGATCAAAGTTTACCAGCCGTCATTTTCCCGACCTGGAAAAGATCGAATACTACAGTAACATGATTCTGAAAATGTTTGATATAGGCCTAGTCAATAATCCTGATTTCTGTTTCATGAAGCTTTGTATGCAATATTCTCACTAAAAAGTGAAAATGTGAGGATGGTATGGGTATGGTAACCAAGTCAGTTGGAATTTTGGTGTATTGACATCAATTAATGTTCGTTGTAAGAGAAAAAAAAGTTAAATGAAACTGGAGGTCATCTGCCGTTTAAACCAATAATTTGTTTTTACTGTTTTTATGCAACTTCGGTATTTTTTGCATTTTCAACCATTGGGTCAATTCTACTGCTGTCGGACCAGAGGTCTCAATTGGTATTCACTAGCCCAATAGTCAGACCTGTCTGACATGAAAATTTTACCTTGCGTGTTATAGAAATTTACTGTATTATCAAAATTCTAACCATTTAAGAATACCGACGGAGGCTTCATTCCATGTATAGCACTCGTTAGATGTCCTTGGTACTGGATTTGGCTTCCTATTTTGATATTTATGGAAATTAGTACTTCTTTCTGGACTACTTTTGGATTATTGCTTTCCATATTATTTGATATCAATGCTGCTGATGCGAGGTTACTCCTTGAAACTTATGAACAGCGTAACGAAATCTACTATTTTTTATGCAACTTCGGCATTTTTTGTATTTTGAACCATCTGGCCGATGCCACTGTGGTATTTTTTGTACTGTAAACACATTTTGATATTTTCAGTAGAAATATTTTAATTGAAATTAGCATTTTAAAAATAATTACAATAATATCTGATCAAGTTTTGATTAATTGTGTATGTTGCTTGATTATGTATTGGCATTTCTAAAAAAAAAAAGAAATAAAAGTGGGTTTCACAGATGTTTTTTTTTAATCATTTCAAAAAACTATTCTTTTAGCAGTGAAATATTTGTAGAATATTTTTCAAATTACTGTTACCTTGCTTACTAAAATTTTCAATAAAGCCCCATTCGGATATTTACATGTAAAATACACAATCAGTGAAAAGAATTAAACTAATTTCGGGTATTTTAGCGAAATATTTAAAATATTTATAGAAAATACCAATATGCATGTAACATGAATTTAAAATGACTGAAGACTTCGGTACTACCTTAACATACAAATGTACTTTTGTCTTACCATTGCATATGTCTACATGCCTCATATCCCATGACATTGAATACAGATTTTTTTCCTTGTAAATATCGTTGCGTTTTTTTTTTTTGTTTTTTTTGTGTGTGTTCTTTTGTTGTTGTTGTTTTTTCGTAATGGAATGTACTTGGAATTATAGATTAGATAGCTACAGAGACGTAGGTACATGTAGGAGCGTTGTCCTGCGAAGGCTTTTCTAGTGGTCTTTTTTCCTCCTTTTTTGAGGTGGTACATGTATGTTTTGTTAACAAAGTTCTAAAATATGCTACTTACAGCAAATAATTGTGTTAAGTTTGTATAAAATGTATTATTGTCAGTACTTTGAACACCAAAGAATAATAAAATATATTTCAGGTCTGAATTCTATTAGTAAATAACTTTTTGTTAGGATATTAGAAACAACTCCAAATTTCCATAATTTTCATGATCTAAAGGTAAACTATAGGTACTTTTTTCAATGAAAAATTACAGCAATTGTAACCACAGGAATTATGTACGACAGTTAAATCAAAAGTAGATATAGCCTATAAAACACAGATTAGCTATGTGTTTTTCGGTTTTCCCAAATCCGAAAACTAAGCATCTTTTCGAACATTGGGCACCCAACTTCATTGGCAGTTGATTAAATCAATATAGTTAATGTTACGTATAAACAATGTCTTTATTTCATAAACAGACAAGCTGAGTCTGTTACCTGTCATCTTTTCTATATTAAGCTACAAAGATTCTACAAAAAACAAAGCAGAGTTTTTTTTTTGTTTTGTTTTGTTTTTTTTTTGTATTTGTATTTGTTTTTTTAATGCCAGGGTGCGCTTTTGCCATCACTTGGCGTCCGTCTGTCGTCCGTCGTTAGCTCACTTTCAAAAATCATCTCTAATACCACTGGGCGAATTAATCCAAACTTTAAATGAATCGTCACCAGGGTATTTAGTTTCAATTTTAATAATTTCCATCTCCTAAGTCAAACAACATGGCTTCCGTTACTAAAAATAGAACATAGGGGTAAATTGTAGTTTTTGGCAAATAACTCGAAAACCGTTACAGATATCAAAAATCTGATGGGAGTAATAACGATCAGCATGACAACATCTACCAACCCAGATATTTTGAAGAAAATCTGATGACCCATTTTAGAGTTATATTGTCACAATTTTGATGTTTTTTTACAGAAAGAGGTTAAGTTTAAATTACAAAAATGTTCAGAATGTCAATATCTACCCACATGGAAATTTTGACGAAAATCCAAGTACCCATATACGAGTTATGCTCTTTATTGGTCAAACTTTTCGTGATTTTATAATTTTTGTCCTATATTTCATAAATGCTTTAAGATAGAGGTCAAGTTTAAAATGCAAAAATGTTCAGCATGTCAAAGACTTCATTTTATTGAACTTGGTCAAGTTATCCGACCTCTTCCAAGATGGACGCCAGCGGGGAAGATAGTTTAACATTTGATGCTATGGGAAAAATTTTCTAAGATCGCATTCTGAAAAACCATTAGGCCTATTGGAAGCAAAGAATATGTCTTGCAAGTCTGCTAAGTTTAATATTGTACCTATACAGATGTAGGAAAACACATTCAAAGATTGTTTCCTCTCAAACTACTAGGCCAATTTCAACAAAACTTGGATACAATAGTCCTTAGTTGGCCCTCTTTGAAAAAAATGTGGCAAGTCTGCATTCCATCCAGGATGGCCCCCAACGGGGACATAGCTTAACATTGGCTTCTATAGGAAAGCATTCAAAGATTTTCTCCTCTGAAACAACAAATCTAATGGGTTGCAAACTTGGTCACAATATTTCACAGGTGGTCCCCTGTACAAAAAATTGTCCATCAAGTCTTCACCTTATTCTAAATGGGAACTCAATTTAACATTTGACCTTATGGGAATACACAAGCAAAGATGTTAAACTCTGAAATAACAAGACAATTGAAACCAAACTTAGTCATAATTGTCCTTGGATGATGCTCTTGAAAGTTTCTAATTTTAATTGTTCTTTCCTCAATTGGCCTCTTTCAAAAATGGTAACCATATCCAAAATGGTTGCCATCATGAAAATAGTTCAACTTTGAAGCAACTACGATCAAGGTCTATAAACATACTCGAAAATGATGTCCTTTATTATTCAGGTTAATTGGACTGTCTATGTCAGCCAAGGCCCAGGTGAGCAACACAGGCTCCTATTTTGTTTTGTCTCTCTGTGTGTGTGTGTGTGTGTGTGTGTGTGTGTGTGTGTGTGTAAATCCCGTGATGACGAGTGAATACACAAAAATTAATCTTGCCATTTTATTACTAACCTCAAATCGTTAAATACATACTTTAATTACCTTAATTTGTAAATGGGCACCACGAATCTCGATTACTTTTTTAAGAAATGATTAACAGTAGCCATATATTTATATTATTTTTACCATGAGCTGGTACTTTATGGCGAATATTTTACCCAGAGCGACCAGCGAGGGGTAAAATATCACCATAACGTGCAAGTCCGTGGTAAAAATAATATAAATATATGGCTACTGTGAATTATTTCGATTCTAATAGGCCACTCACAAGATTCCAATTAGGAGAATTCCTCCTAGTACACGGATAAAACGCCATTTTATGTAGCTATTTGGTCTGTGAAGTTGCAAAAACCGCTGCAAAGCTATCTATGACATTATCGAAAGTACCGCCATTTTTTAATGATGTTACTCATAAGTAAACATTATTTTTACCATGGGTTTGGATACAAAGTGAATGAAGGCCGTCATATTAGAATATTGCTTTTGGTTTGCGCTACAAACTATAGTTCATTTGACGGAAAAATAAATTGAGTCAATAAAATCGGGTAAATAATAAATTAATGAAAGTAATTTTACTTTATAGAATTTTCCCTGCGTACTGTTTGAAAGTATAAAAATGCCTAGGCGTATTTACAATTACAATTATACGTGAGGTGGTTCGGATGTCTAAACAAAATCCATCAGAACTTATCAATTGTTTGAAGAATTCCATTTTAGTATTTAAAAATGAAAAATTTGGGTCATGGACCATATCAGCGCACATTATTTCGCCGAAGTTGCGAAATTTTTAGTTGAAATGTTTAAAAAGGTTATTTTTTTTCCAAATTATTTATGTTGCATTTCCAAATTATTCATGTTGCATCCGACAGAATTTGGATTAATTTCATAAATAGCTAGCCTAGAAAAGTGGGGTCTCGGAACTTACTATCTAATATCTAAAAAAAGATTGAAATTTGCGTTGTGAATTCTTTGGAAAATATTTATTGAAATTACCTCCTTTGTTTAAATTTTCATTTCATGGCATTTAACAGTAAAAACATAATCTTGAATTTAACATAAAATAATAGTGCTAGATTATCAAAACTTGGCTCTTTACTCGTGTTGTAAGCGAAATATTCAAAAGATTTCTCCAAATTTTCAAATGTTTGTACAATTCTCTTATGAAAATTCCTATCATAGCATACAACAGGAATTCAAAATGGCGGAATACTACCGAACCACCTTGAGAATTGAATGCAATATTTTGTAGTTTTATTGGAGTGTAAAAGCGCGAACCGTTGCACATATTGAATGAAGCGCTAGAGACCTGATCACACAAGCCTATATGTTGGCTTCAGGAGCAGCCACTAAAGCAAGGCAGAACAGAGAAAAATGTATGGATACAACAACAAAGTGGTTCCATCCATGACCAATATGTTACCATCGATAAACCAAACGAAGAAAATTTCTGTTTTTACCGTAACGAAAGAGAACGAGAAGGGACGACAAGGATTTTCCACTGTAAGCTCGTACTTCCAGTTGGAAATCTCAATGACACACAAATACCTGCTCAAAGAAAAACTCGCACGCACCAGACAAACTCCTGCCACCAGAAAAACAAGAAAGAGGAAAGTAGAGCCATCCAATACTGACTATTTACCAATTGATTCTGTATATAATTTATTTAATTGATTTTATTTACTTTTTGATAAGTTTTCTTGATGAATAAGTTTATAACAAGCATGATAATGTATACATACATACATACATAAATGTCAAACAGGTTTTAATTAAAATACCTTACTGTTTACATTCTGTGTTAATATAGTAGGGTGCCAAACGGGGCAATTTTTCCTAATTTGGGTTAGCGGAATAACACAAACCTGCATTATACATGTTTGGCAAGGGGGAACCATGGCGCATCGAAATAACGATGTCGAAGTTATTCGGTATGTTTACATTTCACTTTAAAAAAGGTAAAAGGTCAGTTCCTCAAAATACAAAAAATACCGAAGTTGCGTAAAAAACAGTAAATTTCGTTATGCTGTACACTTGTTTCAAAAATGTTACCTCTCTTTAGCAGCATTAAAATCGAATAATAAGGAAAGCCATTATCCAAAAGTTGTATTAAAAGAAGTACTCATTACCAAATAAATGGAAATAGGAAGCCAAATCCAGTACCAAGGACATCTACGGTATTCTTTAGGGGTTTAGAATTTTGATAAAAACACGCAAGGTAAAATTTTCATGTAAGAAAAGTGTCATTATAAGGTTGGTGAATACCCTCGGGACCTCTGGTCCACCAGCAGTAACATCGACCCAATGGTTCAAAATACAAAGAAAAACTTACCGAAGTTGCATAAAAACAGTAAAGTTCTAAGTTAAACTTAGAAAATTTTGATGAAACTTACATTTAGCTTGATTTCATCTATAAAACTGCAAAACAATGAAAAAATTGTTAATTTAATTTTAGGTACTTCGCGTGTTTTGCTTTTTTTTAATGATTTGTCTTTTGTCTTCAAATTGTTGGTGTTTGTTTTAAAGGTTCGTCATTTTCTTCAAAGCTCTGCCCTTAGCTGATATTGGTTTTACATTTAGATCATTTTGGTTATTTGTTCTCTATCAGCTTTTAAACATCTTTGAGTTTGTGGTCTTCCAAACATTTAGACTTTATCTGCACTGAAGAGACATAAGTTGTCGAAATGAGCATATGCAGAATTTAAATTCAAAATAATTTCGGTATTTAGTAATTTGAATATTTGCACCTCAATAATATAAACGGTTCTTCCAAATAAAAAACTGGAAATTTATAACTTTTAAAAGACAATTCGTTATAATAAACTTTAAATTTGATTTTAAGCTTTACCTTTATGTTCAGGGGAAATAAATCGTACTTTTGTTATAGACGACTTTCCCGGAAAATTTTGACGTCACAATGTTTAGTGACGCAATTTGCGCCGATTGACCCCAGGTCAACCTGCGCAATTCATTCATAAAAAGAAGTAAGAAAGTGGTCTATTGGTACAACTTAGTCAATTTCCCACAAAGAACATATACTGATACAAAACCTGGTAAGACGGATGCAAATGAAATATAACTCTATCATATTATCTGAAATGATATGTAAATATCATTAGAAATATGACAATAAATACATGTGCTTGGAAATTCAAACTACAAGCAACGAAAAATTGTCAACAGATTCACGTGATTTGACTAGTGTTTTGGTCTGTCAAATACTTTTGAGAAAAAAATGAATAGAGCTATCCTCGCGTTGTACACCAAAAGGCAAATTACCAAATGATACGGTTGGCACATGAGCAAAACTTTTAAAGTTTTACGCAAAATTTTGGCGTTTTAAAGATGCATGGTTTTCGAGTTTAGGCTAACGGAATCGCCCATTCAAATGATAGAATAACTATAATTAAATTTTATATTTTCAGCTGTTGTAAAAAGTTCTTGTGCTCACTATTTCTTTAATTTCTCCCCTTTTAAGGATACCCTATACTAGTAATAAAAAATGGGATATGGTATCTTTAAAGTTAAGGAAAATAGTAGAATCCTCAAATATGCTAATAAAAGCTATTTACGTAGAAGTCTAGACCTGAAATATTTGTTTGGACCATATAATGCAAGTTAGTTTTTGATTGGTTTTATATTTTATCGGTACTATTTTCCATAACTTTAAAGATACCATATCCCAGACAGGTTGGGGTAAATTTGAGGCTAATTGACGACATTTTCATTGAATGTAAATAACTTTGAATATTCTGATTGAACGAAAATACTAGTACAAAATGTACATATGGTCCAGACATCAAGGATGAAGTGTCAACCGTTACTGAGATGGGACCTTGAGCACCCTACTACATTTTTTCAGTGTTATATACTTTAAGCCCTTAAACTTATTTATCTTTAACTTCGTTGGCCAGTTTGGCGAGGGAACTTTCTTTGTTCGTTTGGGCACTCCAAAAACAAAAAAAAACAAAAAAATCAGTGTAGTGGACAGGTTGTGATATTTTGGTCTGATGGATAGACTGAGAAATTCTGTTAATTAATCGGAGATTACGTAATCTTATTTAATTTCTAATGAAGGCTTGACACAATACAACGTAATGACGTAATATGATGTAATGCAGTATTGATGTGATGTGATTTATTTACACATGTGTTTGTACACCCTTGAATGTGAATTGAAGTGATTTTGGATTTATGATTTCAGAATCCCCCTTTCCTCATTCTTGCTTCAGTATTCGTTTGCCGATGTATTGCACCTCATGTGAGGGTTTATTTAATGACTACTTTGTTACCATTTTCAATCGCAACAAAATAAAGTATCCATAAATCTTTACTTATTTGGAGGAAATATCCCCCTGTTTTCAATTAGAATTCATCAAGCGTCTACTACACCGGAAATATACAACTTCACTGTAAGGACCGACAACTACATAAATCAAAGAACTTAGTAGTATGCACTGATGAAACATGTGGGGTCGTAAAATATGAAGTAATTGTTATAGGAATAATTTAAATAGAACCTAACTTATTTATTTGTGAAATTTTACAACGATTTTTAATGAATAGGGCATGCTTGTAGGTTAAGGGTCGTAATTGTAATTTTCGGTCATTGTAGCTGTTTACTGTTATCTTGACTTCATAATGCTTTTGGAAGTGCATATCGAAAAAGGTATCTACTGGCGGCAGTATTGGAATAAAAACAGTTGTGTTATTACATTGTTAATTTGAGGCTTTTATTGTTCTTTCCTGTACAACTATAATATGAACATCAGGATTGGGCTGTTATTGAGGTTGTTAATTTTGGGGAAGGACAGTGTTACCGCATTCTGAGGACAATGAAAAAAAGAAATCCCCTAAATCCAATCTTATTGAAATTTTAGAGCGAAACTATCCGAAATCACAAAGCATGTAGTTCTTTAATAAAAATTAACAAATAATAACAATAACGAGAAAAACAAAATAAACAAACACATAAAAGACGAAAGAAAGAAAGAAAGAATCACGCTTTGGATTATGGTCCCGCAAATTGCCGTATTGAAAAGAACTTGATTCTGTAAAATTTTAACTTTTGAACTGAACAATCATGAAGACCAGTTTAAATGTCATCTAATTTATCCAAGGCGCGGCGGTTTTTGTCGGGAGCCTTCAGGTTGTACCTGTTTTATATTATAATCATAAAATTATGAGAAGCACTGTGTTCAAGTGTTTTTTAAATTGTTATTACAAATGGATAACTTTTCGCTGAAGATGGACATGGACATGTACGATTTATGATTGCTGCTTTATATGGAGTTTCAGGATGTAGGCAATCAATTTTACTTTACTTCGTTTCCTTGAAAATATTATTCAGTTTCTTTATACGTCATGAGTTGAAAAATAAAACCCTTCATTGTATGTACATCTATGAGTCACAAGCGTTCAAAATTTTGGCTGGAAACCGAACCCCTCTGTATTTTCCATTGACAATGCATTGAGAATTTGCCCTTTTAAACCACAATGAAGAAATAGTATGAATTTCACAAATTTCGGTCTTCTTGAATGTATCCAATAAAATTTGGAACAAAAAACAAAATGTGAGGTTAAGTGCGCAAAAAAATGAATAAAACTGGATAAAAAAAGAAGTTCGAAAATCTTAAACAAAGTCAGAAACTTTATGAGTGATCCACCTTAAGATCAGTAAAGTAGAAAGAAAAACTTTCAAATGCTCGTTCTGACTTAACAATTTTTGCTAACAGGAATGATCGGTTAATTACAGACATACACAGACAGAAAGACTGACTGATAACCTAAATCGACGATTCCTGTAAATTGTACTTTCGTAGCATTATCTTCTTTACGGAGACACCGAACGTAAATGGAAGAAGTTAATATGATCACTTCATCGATAATTAATAACCTTACTAGTTAATTAAAAGTTGTTCTCTAATTCTTATGCTGTAATGATCAATTGTATTCCATAGGCTATCAAAATGTTCTCCAACCTGTGCAAAAATTGATCTCGCAATTTCATTGGATATTGAAAAGGTCGCGAACTTATCTTCAAATAGTAAAATATACCTTAAATACACTTATTTTGAGTAGAAATCAATGTAACCTTAAATACACTTATTTTGAGTAGAAATCAATGTAACAAGTATTTTCTCGAAAAATACATTGTTTATTTGTCTTGAATCGCCTATTACAGCTTTGTTTTTGTTGATTTACATACATTGTAACTTTCATTTCCGCTGATGTCACAATATTTATTGTGGAAGCCAACGACGGGGTAGAAAAAAACAAAAAAAAATGCAATTAGTTTCAGAATTAGAGAAACAAAATCTATCATTTACAAGTAGTTGATTTCCCTGTCTCAAGGGTTAAAAATACAAGTTCTCACAAAAGCTCGACCTTTTAAACTTTAATCCTTTCGACAGTAGAACTATGATAAACAACGACTTGAAAGGATATTCTATATTTTTCCCACTTTTGATGTTACTACGCCATAAATTCAGCAACCTAAAACACCACAATGCAAGAAATAAACACGACATTGTCAGGAAGTCATGACATCATTTTTAAAAAGAAACATCTTACTGAGATAAAGTATTACAAAAGTAAAGTGTTCCTGACTGACGCATTTTCCCATCTCATCTATCTCTCTGTATCGTGGGAAAAGTAAGAATTTACATTGTTACCCTTTTTTTACAAAAACATGATTTTATTTTAATTCCTCAATAAATTACAGAGAGATTAAAGGATAACAAAATATGCACAAGTTATAATCTTATCAACAAGCTAATTCTATCTGTAAATTTGCAAAAGATTTTGCTTGTTTACATTTTCGTTTCAATTACAAGGACAACCGCCACAAAGCAAGGCATATTAACAACATAAAAATCCTGTGAAGGACATTACAACGAACAATTTGTGTTCACAAATGTCCAAATGTCGATGAGATCACTATTTCAAATCTTATTGAAATTCCTTGTGAGACGAAAATACATTAAATATGTGTATAATTTGTTTTTATCGAAGAGACAAATTTTCATAGAGTAGAAAGACAAATGAAAAATAAAGTGAAAACACTGTTTCACCCATAATTAGATCAATTCATCTATTTCCTCATAGATTGTAATGAACATATGAAATACACGTCGTATTTATGAATGAATAAAAGAACGAATATGAATATGTTGGCATTGTCCTTGGATTATTCGTTTTGGATTGACGGTTCGGTTCTCACTTACATGGGGGTGGTAAAGGGGGGTCCCCGACACGAAAGAACGTGCTTACAAATTGCCAAAAACGAAACATGAGTGATAAAAATTGCCAATCACGAAACACGGAAAATTGCTGCTTGTAGTTCGCCGAAAACTTGAGAAGCCATTGTCATTTATGGTAATTCATGCATCTTATTTAATGGTTTTTTTTTTTCACCCGAAAGCTCTTAAAATCAATGAAAATCTGTGAAATTTTGCTCTGTGATACTTTCCGGTACCGTTACAATTCTTTATAAATTCGTGTTTTCGTGTTTTGGAAAATGAACACGCACGAAATAATATCCAAAACGAATCACGAGCTCAAAATTTGGACAAAAACGAGGCACGTGAAATAATGCCAACACGAAAACACGAGGAATAAAAACACAAAACACGAATTTATAAAACGCCAAAAACGTTGCACGAAAATAACCCTTTACCACCCTCTTACATGAATATATTTTAATTATCATAAACTTAGAGATGAGTAACTCCGAAAGTTTTTCAGTGATTATATGTAAAATCACTGCATATATTCGTTGTTTACCTATGATACTGCTCATCAATACATCTTTACTAGTGTAAAAATATGGATCGATAAAAGTTCAGTGTTATATAATATGGGACTTTCGAGATAGGAATCGTGTAATTGAAGGCGGAAACGATCGTCTCAAATACCAGTAAGACGGAGTGACTGGTTTCTTGACCTGTTGAAATAAATATATTACACATAAAAACATAATATTTATGACATTGAAGTGTTTACTTATAATTGTTCTTATATGACAATTCTTTACTAAATTTTAATTGACGAAAACAATTAACCAGAAGCGCTACAACAAATTCAATATAAACCACCTTTAGCTCAATAGTGTTCATTGATTTGTGATTCCCTCTCTGTATTGATGTATTAATTTTGTTGTATAGTACTAGAACTTGAATCCGGTTTGGACACGACTCAGAAGTCCCGTATTAAAATATTTAACTTGTAAATATTTTAATGGTCCAGAGCGGGAACTAAAATCCAGGGGTGCCATTATTTCTATAGATATAAATACACAAGTTGTTAAGATGCAATCTACATGTATTTCCAATTACTCACGGGTTTAACAGCATATACATGAAACTATAGTGGATATTCTTTTATGGTCGTCTATGAAATTTAATACATTTAGGGTTAAGTTGACAAGATAATTGAAATATTTACTGGACTGAACTTCTACGAAGTGGTTCAAACAGAAAAAAAAGAAGGGAAACGGGAAATGTATCAAAGAGACAACGACCCAAAGGGAGTAATAACAACTCAAAGCCACCATAAGATCTTCAATGAACGGTGAGGAAACCTCACAGCCAACAGCAGGTTGTAGTCGGCCCCTTAATGAAGAGTAATCAAGTTCAGCGAAATAAACATCACCCTAGACTCCTATAGACATAAAGTAAACTAACTAGAAAACAGACAAGACACACTAAGGCTTAATAAATTTCCTGACTTAGGACAGGCGCAAACCTGCTGCGGCGGGGGTAAACCTATTAATGTCACATTAATGTTCAAGGAACGCTTTGGAAGTTTTAACAAGGGCTGATACAACAGAAACAAAAACAACTAGCCCAGACTTTTAATTTCAGATTCAGATATATAGACGGTGTACTTTCTCTTAATAACCCAAGATTTAAAGAATATTTACATCGCATCTACCTCAGTGAATTTGAAATTAAAGAGACAACCGATACATCCGATTCTGCTTTATACCTTGACCTTTTGTTATACATTGACGAACATGGACGTCTGAAATCTAGATTATATGACAAAAGTAGTATATAGGAGGTTTTCGGTTAGTATTTGACGAGGTGGAGCGAGGTGGAGCCGGAAGTGACGTCACCGGAAGTGACGTAGAGCGGAAGTGACGTGACGGAAGTCACGTGACCGGAAGCGGAAGTCACGTGACCGGAACACGAAGTGTTTTTACTGCGCATGCGCGACCGGAAGTGGGTATGTATCTACTATAAGTAGCCATATTAACCGGAAATGACGTGTTGAAAGAGTGTAAGACCCGCAGGGGTGTGGTTTCACCATACTACAGTGTACATGCGCGACCGGAAGTGGGCATAGCCCCAGGTATAGACCGGAAGTGGTCTTAATTGAAGCCCTATACGGGCCTATTGATAGGAAATGGCGTGTTGGAACAACACGTGACCCCGCAGGGGTGTGGTTTCACCATACTACAGTGTACATGCGCAACTGGAAGTGGGCGTAGCCCCAGGTATAGACCGGAAGTGGTCTTATTTGAAGCCCTAGTCGGGCATGTTGATAGGAAATGACCTGTTGGAACAACACGTGGCCCCGCAGGGGTGTGGTTTCACCATACTACAGCGCGCATGCGCAACCGGAAGTGGGCGTAGCCCCAGATGTAGACCGGAAGTCGGGTGTTTTCTTTCATTATCTCCCCTTTTTGTATGTTGTAACAATGTTCTTTGTATTTTCTTCCCTTTTCTGTCATGTTTTCCTTGTACCACCCTTTTTATTGTTGGTATACCTTTTCAACCCCTTTTTAGTATTGTTCTTTGTATTTTCAACTCTTTTTCTTCCAATTGCTAATGTCTTCTTGTCTCACCCTTTTTATTGTTGGTATACCTTTTCAACCCCTTTTCAATGTTGTATTGTTCTTTGTATTTTCTTCCCTTTTCATCCAATTTTTAGTAATTTCTCCCTTGTCTCACCGTTTTTATTGTTATAATACCTTTTCAACCCCTTTTCAGTATTGTTCTGTAATCCAATGTTTCATCTAATATCCGGGTGTTGTCATTCAAAAATTGTCGTTGTATAACTGTAGGTGTCTTCTATCACGTCCGCGTTCGTCAAAGGGACATAACTCTTGGTTGGGAATACCCATGGTTTTTTGGGTGTCTTCTATCATGGCCGCGTTCGTCAAAGGGACATAACTCGTGCTACTTATTTCCCGCGCTTTTTTATCTATTGTAATAGCATTTCACCTTTTTTCTTTGTCATTTCTCCCTTCTCATCCAATGTTTAGACTAAAGTCTTCTTGTGTAACCTTTTGTATGTGTTATTTTATTATTTTCTCTTTATTTTATAATTATCTTTCCTTTTCATCCAATCCTTAGAGGTATTTCCCTTTTTCCCCGCCAAATTCCTATAGTGTCGTCTGATATTGACATTTTGTTTTCTATTATATTACATAATTATCTCCCTTTTCATTCAATTCTTAAAGTGATTTCCTCTTCCCTACCAAATTTCTATAATATAATGTTGCCTGCTATTGGTTTTTTATTATTGTTTCCTATTTTATTTCATAATTATTTCCCCTTTTCATCCAATTCTTAGAGTTATTTCCCCTTACCTGCCTAATATCTATAATGTCGCCTGATATTTTTAGATTTCCCGCCATTTGTCATCCATTCCTTAGAGGTATTTCCCCTTCGTCGCAATAATTCTATAGTGTCGTCTGCTAATTTTAGCTTTCCCGCCATTTTTCATCCAATTCGTAGAATTATTTCCCCTTTTCCACATTATTTCATAACCAACTTCCTTTATCTAACAACTAACCCTAACTTAGTTGCTATGACAACTCTGTATTCATTTATTTTTAAATTTGAATGTTATTCTGTTATTTATTTCTAACTATTACAGTTATTTTTCTTTTTTTTCTATTTTTGAATGTCATACTATTATTTTTTTTCATTCAAAATATCGATAACCTTACCCTAACTTTGCTAAGTTCCCCCCTTACCCTGACTTCAAACCCTTAATGATAACCTTAGACCCTATCACTTACATTAAACCATAACTCTTACCTTAACCTTACAAAAACCTAACCCTTTTACTAGTATCTTAACCCTAACCTTTAAGTTATTCACACTGACACCAACACTTAGCCCTTAACCTAGACATAAGCACTATCATAATAACCTAGCCGTTACCTAATACTAACACAACGCCGAATCCTAAACTATTCTTACAACCTCGAACTTGACCCTTTTACTAACTTTTTAACCCTAATCTTTAAGCTAATCACCCATTTACTAACAGTGAGCCCTTAACTTAAACACGAGCTCTAACATTATATTCTAACCATAACCTAATAATTACACAACCTCTAATCCTAAACTTGACCCTAACCTCATTTCAACCGTAACATAACCCTTACTGACCCTTTCTTACTCTAATCCAAAACCTAATACTTACTTAAATCGAACCCCTAGTCCTAGCCAAACCCAATTCTACCAATATACATTCTAATTCTAAATCCTAACCCTAAATCTAACTAACCTAATAATAACACAATATATTCCTAAATTGTAAACCTATGTTATGCCTAGCCTTATCCTAACCTTATGTCAAGCTTAACATAACCTTAACACAACCTATTCCTAAGTAGTAAACCAATTTTAAGCCTATTCTTTTAATATTAACATAACCCTTGCTTACTCTAATTCTCACCATAACACTAACGTAACTTTAACCCTAAGTCCTAACCGTTACCTTATACTAGCACTAAACTAACCTTAACCCTAACCTAACCCTTACCACAATTTAATCTTAAGCTTTCCCTATCACTAACATTTAAACTTACCTTAATCACCTTTACCTGGAATTTGAGCTCTAAGCCCTTATCCTAACCTAACAATAATTCCGAACCATCCTTTTTACTAACCCTAATCATAATACATAACGATATCTAACATTACTTACCAATACTTAATCTATCCCTAAACCCTAACCTAAATATTAACAATAATTTAATACTAACACAACCTCACCTCTAACCCTTGAACTATTCCTAAGCTATAACATAACCTTAACCCTTACCTCATTTCAACATTAACTCTACCCTCACAAATCTTACTTACTCTAAATCTTAACCTAACACTAATTTAACTTTAACCCTAATGCTAGCACAATCTCCAACACTTATAAATATCTAAGCCCTAAATCAATTTTGCCCCTTACTTTAACATTGATCCTAGCCCTTATTCCGAACCCTACCTTTATCTTACTAACCCAATTCATAACCCTGAATCTTTAATCCAACCGTAATGATGCATGATATTTTAAACATAACGCTATGATGAATTATTCTAACAGAAACGATCCTAAACATAAAACCCTTATAATGAACGTTACCCCTGCCTAACCTTAACCCAAATGATGAACATAATCCAATCATTAATCCTAAAAATATATGTGATTCTAATCCAAGTGATCTAAATCATACTTAGCCATTAAACTGATTGTGTAACCAAAGCCCTTCAATCTCAACTAATCCAAACCCAACTCTAACCTTAAGCCAAGCCTTCTCACCTTTCCCTAACTTTTACCCTAATTCAACCAACTCCTCAACCAACCATACATAAATCCAACTTTAACAATACCAATATACTAACGCTACAACTTCAACCCTACCCTTACTACCCTAAATTACACTGATAATATAATTCCAAACATAACCTAATTGATATGAAGTATCCTAACCATACCCAAAATAGTGTATTTCATCTTACACAAAAGAATGTATGTATTCCTAAGCCTTACATTAACCATAGCCTCAACTCTAAGTCCTACACTTTGGTACTCTAACCATAATCCTAAGCTATGACCTTAACGAACCCTAACTTTAATGTAATCTTCAACAATACCTCTTTCATATATATAACCCAACCCTAGCCCAACTGATATATTTAATGAACTGATATATGTGTCACTGTGCAGTTCTAAACTGAAATGAAATATGTAAACCTTCACCCAAATAATAACCCTTACCTTAATGATGTATACTAAACCAAGTGATAAAATGATCCAAATGATCTATACGATGCTAACGTTATAACTTATAATGATTACCTAACCTTTAGCTTTCAAACTTTTTCTAAAATTATCATTTTATTGCTGCTGCTGCTGCTGCTGCTTCTCGTCCGCACTTGGATATGTCTGCTGCTGCTGCTGGTGATGGTGGTGGATTGATAGGCTATTGTGGTGGCGGCGGCATCGGCGGTGGCGGTGGTGGTGGTGGTAAGCTATGCCTGGGTGGTGGTGGTGATGGTAGGCTATACC
>MJUU01016851.1:170028-194389 GCA_002080025.1 Modiolus philippinarum | reverse complement strand
TCCAAATTCACAAAAATGTTATCTATCAAGAATTCCAGCATTGCAATGACATCCTCCTGTGTATACTTTTTGTGTGAATCAATGTAATGTTTAACAAAATATGCCCCATCTTTACCTATCACTAAATATGAATATCTTCTTCAACCTTTTTAGTACAGAAAGACTGATGTATTAAGGTAGATAGACACTGTTGCGCTGCGCAATTCAATCGCGCATTACAAAAATAAAGAGTCGGCTACGGAGTAGGTTTGATTTTCGAGCCGGAATGGTAATTTGACGACTTTTCCTTTGTGACGTCATAATTGAATGACAGGTGTGAAACGTCATATTTCGTTTACTTTGCCGGGAATTAACTCACCTTTCCCGTAAATAATGTTTAATCTGGAAACTTTGTAAAATATCTCCGTTTTAAGCATGGTGACATATACAATTTTTAATTGTAACCAAGAAATTACATCATAAACTATCTGTTCACAAAACTGCATCAAATTCTCATGGATAAAAAGTTCATTTCTATTAAGCTAAAAATTACCTTTCCATATTTTCCCCGTGCATTCTATGTAAATGGCTAAAAATGAGCATACTTTGATCTCAAATCTAGAAAAAGCAAGCATGGTGACCCATACGTTTTATTACATATTTCGGGTAAGTAGGATTGGTTCTTCATTTGTGCCGACTTAAAACAAAATCTCATGGATATGAATATTACTGTCTATCTACCTTAAATCCCGGAGTATTGACTTTAGCTTATCGTGTGGAAGAGTAGTATAGAGAGTAGAAAAATCAAAATGTTTTGACACTGTTGCAGTGGTTGAGTTCAGTTGAAGATAGATATTCTAATAAGTCTTTTGAAATTTTGAGAATCCACATCTGATTCACTCCACTTGTTGAGTATACTTTATAACTATATATCTTGAGGCCATCTTTGACTGCAGTGAGTAACGAAACAACGGCAGTAGAATACCGAAGGAACAAAGGGGTGAAATCTACAAAAATCGAAGTCCAAAGGCATGGCCAAAACGAGAACATGGAAAACAAGACGCCAGACACAAAACAACGACGCTAGACAGACAAAAGGCACAGAAACAGAAATCACAACATTCAAAACAAAGCACTCACAGTGTGAACTCCAGTGAAACTGAGAGTGACATCAGGTGCTCCGGAAGGGTAAGCATGTCCTGCTCTGTTAACAGCACCCGTCACACGGTAAGTGAGGCATATATGTTTTTGAAAGGTCTGTTTGGTAGCTGATTGGTTAATGACTTTTGCTAACCCTGAGACAAAACCAATAAAAATCAAGGTACGTGTTACTTCTCTAACCCTCAAACAGTACCAAGTTAAATTTTGAAAAGCTTTTGTAACCAACCACTATTCAAACAAAGACAAGGACATATCGGCGCCACAGACATAACTTACAAGGACAAAACTAAAAATATAACAGGACAGCACAAAAAACTAAAGCACTCACAGTGTGAACTCCCATAAAACCGAGAGCGACATCAGGTGGTCCGGAAGGGTAAGCATGTCCTGCTCTGTTAACAGCACCCGTCACACTGTGAGTGGGTCAATCCAGGAAAATGTCAAAGTCGGTAGTCAAATCCGGGAAGACGTGAATCTAGCTGAAAATGTCCACTTTCATTTTGGATACTGACACGTCATAACTTTCGATGATGTTATGGCGACGGCCATAGAATTTCTTGAGGGATGAAATTAACATAGGTTGAACAAATCCCCGACTAAGCAGCTTTTGGGACAGTGTTTTTGCTCTGTTCAAAAAATCACTGTACAAACTACACACTCGACAGTAACGAATCAACTGTGAAATATACACTCCATAGGCAGGAGAGGTAGGTATATTGCTGCTAAGAAGGGGAAAGTTCACAATTGGGAAATTAAAATCATCACGCTTATCATGCAGCTTAGACTTCAAACGTCCATCTTCGTCAATATACAGTAACAGATCTAGGTACGAAGCTGAAGTAGGTGTGTCAGTTGTTTCTTTAATTTCAAGCTCATTGGGATAGATCTGATGTAAATACTCCTTAAATTTAGGATTATTAAGAGAGAGTATATCCTCTATGAAGCGGAAGCTGAAATTAAAGGACTGGGCTAAATATTTTTGTTTTCTTTGAATAAGCCCTTGTAAAAACTTGGCCTCGTACGAGTAAAGGAAAAGGTCAGCTAAAAGCGGCGCACAGTTAGTTCCCATAGGAATCCCTATTGTCTGTTGGAGAACACGACCTCCGAATTCGACAAAAATATTGTCGATCAAAAATTCTAACATTTTGATTACGTCAGTCTTGGTGTACTTCTTGTTTGAATCAGTGTGGTTCTTAACAAAATAGGTCTTTTCTTTCCCTATAACTAAATAGGTGTATCTGCGTTCTCCATTTTTAGTGCAGAAACATTGATGTATTAAATCTGCAATTACTGTTTTAAGTTTATTGTGTGGTAGGGTTGTATAAAGAGTAGAAGAGTTAAAGGTTTGAATGCTATGGCAATGGGTAAGACTGGTTGAGGATAGCTGTTCAAGGAGATCTTTTGAATTTTTAAGTCACACCGCTTGTGGAGTAAGCTTTATTACAGTTATTTTTCAGGCCATCTCTGACTGCGGTCAACAAAGTAGTGAGGAGCTGTGAAAGAGATTTAGTGGTGCATCTGGAAGACACGGCAATGAATCTCTGTTTGTATGGATACTTGTGAAGTTTAGGTACCCAGTAGATGTAAAGGAGTTGACTGTTTTCATCATTGGCTTTAATGCCAAATGATGCTAAAACTGAAGTGTGATTTTTTACAATCTCATCCCTCGATATTGTGGTAGGGGTTTAAGTAGGGTTTCCAGATGTACTGTCGATGCCCATCTCCTTCACAAGGCAGTCGAGATAGAGTTTCTTAGACACAAACAGTATGTTGTTAGAAGCTTTGTCTGCCGGTACAATGACGTAATTTTCATTGAGGTTGGATAAAGTTCTTACTACAAGGGGATTTTTGATTTCATTGCTGTTTTTAAGCGCCGGATGCGATTTTCAATTAATGACTTTATGGACCTGATCCAGTCGGACAATGTCTCAACGTCCTCTTTCTCTTTCTTTGCCCACTTCATAGCATAGTTTCAACTGCATCCATCAAAATCCTGAAATTGTACTTCCAGTTGATGCGCTGGGGCTCACGGAATTTGGGACCTTTTGAGAAGATATCCCGTAGTTTGAGGTTGTCTACGATATCTAGGCCACCAGTTACGGTATAGCGGGTTATTTTCGCGGGTCAAAAACTTCGCGGATTTGAGTAAAAAATGTATGCCAAAAATTTAAGCGCTTAAATTTTCGCTGATTATCATAGATCCTATATATATACTAAGAATACAAAAAATATTTGCGGAATTTATTTTCGCGATTTGAGTCCACCCGCGAAAAAACGCGAAATTTAAAACCCCACGAAAATAACCCGCTATACGGTATAACGTGTCCAGGCGGACTATAATTGAATGGGGAAGAGGAGCAAGCACAATCAGGTGCTTTGGCTTTAAAGTCATCAATTTGGAAGTCACGCAATACCCGTTTGTAATTGAAAATAGAAGTTGCAATTGGTTTAGTATAGGAATATGAGATCAGTGGAACTGATTGATCATTAGAATAAGGAGGAATATTTGATGTGACTGTTTTGCTGTGTAGAATGGTAGCAAGATTTATAGCGTCCAAGCCTTTATTGGCGAATTGAATTTTGATAAATGTTCGGTTATCAGGTTTGTTGGCGGATGTGGTGACAGGCTTGAAAAGTCGGTGGTTAGATATATCCAAAACAATTGCTGTTAATTTGTATTCTAGAGAATGGCTATCAGTTACGGATGATGCTAAACATGTTTTGTAGAAGGAATGAAGTTTTGAAAGTGGCAAGGAATACAGTTTGGTACGAATGTGATGAATACCTAGAGGAATGGTCATGAACGGAAGAAGACCATTAATTGAAATGTCATGCAGACTTGGGGCAGTATAGTGCCTATGTTCATGACAACGTGGTCTGCGTTGGCTTCCATTCAATATATTCATCACATTCACCGAACTGCATCCTGGACTTGACAGATTACCTACACTTTTTATATTGTCATTGCAACCGTAGGATATTGCGGTCCCAAATTCTCTGATCCAGTATTCCTCTCTTTGTAGACAGTAAGGTGTACTAAGTGTGGGGTTATTTGTTTTATGATATATTTTCTCGATAATCCTGACTTTCATGTTTACAATGGAATGGTCATGTTGGTTAAAATGTGCGTAAACATGTCGGGTCTTATTGTCCTTGACCTCGTATCTATGTCCGCACATACGTTTGTTCAACGTATCTTTTGTTTCCCCTACATATATATTAGTTCACAAAGAGAGCACTCTTAGCCGTAAATGAGATTCTTTGAGGAGCAATTCAGATCGTCGTAAGTTCTTGTACAATAAGGTTTGTTTGTTAAATTACTTTTGAAATTTGTGTCTGTAATAAGTATGTTACATCTTTTACAATTTTTTACGCAGCATGATGAAATTGTGCCCTGCGATTGCTGATCGGGAAAATTTAAAATGTCATGTAATGTCACTGAACAAGGTTTAATTTTAGGGATAGAATCTTGAGAGCTGTTAGAAATAAAGGACTTATCTGAAAATGACTCCTGAGAATCAGTCAAAGTAGGGGTTTGATGATTCTGGACACCTAATTGTCCCAATGAACCCGTGTCCATAGCTTCACCGGTAAGGGACCTTTTTAACCCGGGAGACGTCCCAGCCGGTATTCGTTCCTTTTGATTCTTTATTCTCATGGCTAAAGTAAACTTAAGCTACTGAGCGGATGATATCCTCGGGGACGAACCGTCCACCAGCAGAGATATCGGCCCAGTGGTATGAAACAACGGCAGTAGAATACCAAAGGAACAAAGGGGTGAAATCTACAAAAATCGAAGTCCAAAGGCATGGCCAAAACGAGAACATGGAAAACAACGACGCCAGACACAAAACAACAACGCTAGACAGACAAAAGGCACAGAAACAAAAATCACAACATTCAAAACAAAGCACTCACAGTGTGAACTCCAGTGAAACTGAGAGTGACATCAGGTGCTCCGGAAGGGTAAGCATGTCCTGCTCTGTTAACAGCACCCGTCACAAGGTAAGTGAGGCATATATGTTTTTGAAAGGTCTGTTAGGTAGCTGATTGGTTAATGTCTTTTGCTAACCCTGAGACAAAACCAATAAAAATCAAAGTACGTGTTACTTCTCTAACCCTCAAACAGTACCAAGTTAAATTTTGAAAAGCTTTTGTAATCAACCACTATTCAAACAAAGACAAGGACAGAGCGGCGCCACAGACATAACTTACAAAGACAAAACTAAAAATATAACAGGATAGCACAAAAGAAGTGAGGAGCTTTGAAAGGGATTTTGTTGTGCATTTGGCAGACCCAGCAATGTATCTCTGTTTGTAAAGGCATTTAATATGTAATTTTGGCACCCAGTAGATACTAGGCAGGTTGTTGTTCTCTTCACTCAAACTGATACTAAAGAAAAACAAAAATGATTTGTGATTGTTTAGTATGTCCTTCCTTGGTCGTGTTGGTATGGTGGAGAGTTTGTATGTGGGGTTGCGAAATGAATTGTCAATGCCCATCTCCTTCATTAACCAGTCAATGTAGTGTCTTCTGCCAATAAATTTAGTGTTGTTTTGGGCCTTGTCAGCCGGTACGATGACATAATTGTCATAGGGGAAGGACAAAGTTTTCTCTACTTCGCGATCACCGAATATGCTGTTTGAATTGGGCTCATAGTTGTCTCCAGGCGCCTCATTCGAGCTACAATCAATAACTTTATGGACCTGTTCCAGTGGGACAGTGTTTCAACCTTATCCTTCTCTTTCTTAAACCTTTGTTTTGGCGTATTCCTGAACTGTGTCCATCAATATTTCAAAGTTATGTTTCCAATTGATGGGTTTGAGTTCACGATATTTTGGACCTTTTGTGCGGAGATCACGTAGTTTCTCATTGCTAACGATATTGAGGTCATAACGTGACTGTGACTAGCAGTAGCGTATACAAATAGGGAAGAGAGACAAGAACAATCAGGTGGTTTTCATTTAAGTCATCAATTTGGACATCCCGCAACACCCGTTTGTGATTGAAGATGTTAGTTGTAATCGTTTTTGTATATGTATAAGATATAAGATAAAAGGGGAACTGTTCGGTCTTTAAAGTGGTATTTTGGCGGTAACATGTTTATTATGAAGAATATTGCCAAGATTGATGTCATCTAAGCCTTTGTTTATAAATTTGAGTTTTAAGAATGAAAGACGTTCTTGTTCATTAGCAGATGTGCTAACAGATTTAAATAGTCTGTGATAAGAAAAATATCAAGGACAATTGCAATTAATTTGAATTAATGTGACGATGGAACTGTCACGGAAGAGTTTAAACAGATTTTATAAAAATTAATGTAATTTTGAATGGGGTAAAGAGTACAGCTTTGTGCGTATGTGATGAATACCTAGGGGGACATTCATGTTTGGTAGAAGACCAGTAATTGAAATGTCATGCAGATTTGGGGCAGTGTAATGTCAATGTCCATGACTGCGTTGACGGCGCTGGCTTCCATTCAATATATTCGTCACATTGACAGAGCTACATCCCGGACTTGACAAATTACTTATAATCTTAATATTATCATTGCAAACCTAGGGTATTTCGGTTCTAAGCTCTAGCTCTAATCCAGGATTCTTCTCGTTGTAAACGGTACGGTGTACTTAAAGTTTGGATTGTTTGTGTGGTGATATATTTTCTTAAGGATTCTTATTTTCATGTTGACGATGGAGTGGTCTGGTTGATTGAAGTGTGTGTTAACATGACAAGTCTTGTCGTCTTTGACTTCGTAGCAATGTCCGTACATTCTTTTATTCAATCTATCCTTGGTTTCTCCAATATATATAAAACCACACAGAGTACACTCTATACCATAAACTAGTTTTCGCGATGCGCAATTCAAGTCATCATATGTTCTGGCAGTGTAAGTTGTACCAGTCAAATTTCTGGTAAAAGTTGTTTCTGTCAACAGCATGTCACAGGTTTTACAATTTTTGATACGGCATTTAGAAATGGAACCAAAAGAACTGGAATCATCAAAAGATAAAATATCAGACAATTTAACACTACATGGCCTAATTTGTGGATTGATTTCATCATGTATCCCAGAACCTGATAGACTTGAAAAAATCGCCTCGACAGTTGTCTTTATCGGGGAAGAACTATAGACACCTGATGTATCTGATGAATCCGTGTCTGTAAACTCATCAGTTTGGGACCTTGTTAACCCAGGCGACTCCCAGCTGGTAATTGTCCTAATGATCATCTATTGAAATGTCGGTTTTTGGTTCTGTATGGCATAAAAATCTAGCATAAAGCCTAGATTTCATTAACCTGTGAGACTTTTATGATTTTTTAGATTTCCAAAATATTTAGTCATCGGAGACATAAAGAATAAATTAAGTTGCACAAGCGACATATCCAAGTAAGAATAATAGTAAAAAAACAAAAGGCAAATTCCATTTGGAATTATACGAAAAAAGGGATATGGAGTAAATATATGGGACTAAATACATGTAGATAGTAAGATTTAACAAATGGAACATCGCTTTGTTGTTCTTCATTTTAAAGTCACCATGAGGTCTTCAACAAAGAGCACTCTTACCTCATAGTAAGTACATGACGGCCTCTAGCACCGATTTGATCGGAATTCACTTCCTAAATATTGAACAACGTTCCATCCATGCCTGAACTATATGCGCATCAACGTGGCACATCAAAACGTTCAACTCTATAATAAGAAGTTTTATATCATGTAAATAAACATTTACCTCGAAAGATGACAGCACTATTTATTACAATTTTGATTATTCCTAAATACTGACCATGCCCTCGTGAACTATGGATGAATTCACAATTTTTGTTGTTCAAAAATTCCCTCCCATCTTAAACGACTGGACAATAGACTAAAGAATTACGTAGCGAGAGTGTTTCTTTTTTTTGTCGAAAACAGTGGTAACAATTGCAAGTTTTTTATCTATTTTTACAAAAAAAAAGAATATTATGTTTCGGTATTCTCACTTGTGAGCAGCCACCTATAAAAACGCACTGCCGGTGTCATATAGCCATTTTTCCCCCATGCTAGACTTTCCGGGGGGAAATTCTGGATCGATCCCAATTTTCCCCCCGGAAAAACTGGCATGATCCAATTTTTCCCCCAACAAATTTACGGGGGAAAAACTGGATAAGTCCAGTTTTTCCCCTCAAAGATGACATGAGCCAGTTTTTCCCCCTACGTCATCGATAATCTTCGCGACGTTCTCTTCGTCGCATTTTTTTGTTGTCTCTTTTAATGAGAAAGCCGTTTCGCCCTTATTTTTTTTTTGTATTATTCTTATATGACAAGTTGCAATTTTTTAAAAACTATATTTTTAACAAAACTTCTTTGTAAATTATAATTTGTTTTTCCACTTTGTACAATTACAATTTGTACAACATTAGCTTATACAAATTAGTTGTACAAAATTAGCCCCAAAATGACCTGTAACTTGCACACGACTTAAGTCATTTGCTGAACTTTGTTTCAATTGATGAATTTATTGAAAACATGTGTCACTTTAGTGTAATATATCAAATATTCACACAAGTTCACTACATATTGTAATGAATTTTAGGTATGAAAATTATTATCATAGCAACACAATATATTTTTCAACTCAATGGCTTACAACAAATTCCTGAAAGTTCTGTGTATGCAACTACACCAAGAAAAAGGTCATGTGACAATCGTTATTCCTCATGCTTTGTATTTATTTGTGAAGCTGTGCAATTATGTGCTATTACACATTTTTTCTCAAACAGAAATATTAAAATATCTGCATTTCCAACTTCTTTATTAGATATTTAAATTTAATTGCACAAAAGCAGCTACTGCTAATAAGGACTGCATAGTCAATAAGGAAAACTGTTGTTTAAGATTAAAGATAAAGACTATGAATTGAGGTCAAGAAAAAAAGTCATATGCCAGACTGACATGTACTACCTAAGACATACTTAATATCATTGACATACATGTACCACTATAGTTATTGAGAAATGGACTTAATTATTGAAACTTAACGTGTCTGCTAGACTGTAAAATTGAGGTCAAGGACAAAGATCATATACCAGACGCCATGTACTACCAAAGACAAACCTATATGTTATGGTATATATCCCATTTTCCCCTTTTTAATGCGTAAAAATAACACGAGTTGGGGTATTTAGATTTTCTACAAAATACCTTTCATGTGGGTAGATTTTTATATGAACATTTTTGAAATAAAAATTTAACCTCTGTTCATATATTTTTTTTTAAATAAAGAATAAAAAAAAACATCGATATTTTGAAAATTTTACAGAGAAGGGCAATAATTTTAAAATGGGTCATCAGAATTTTTTTTTCAAAATTGCACGGTGGGTAGGCCTTATCATGCTGATCTTTTATACACGAGTCAGTATTGTATATATCTGTAAAGGCTCTTGAGTTATTTGCCAAAAACTTCAATCAGCCTCTCTGTTCTTTTTTAGCAACGACAGCCATGTTGTTTGACCTAGGACAAGGAAATGACAAATTTGAACTTATATACCCTAGTGATTATTCAGTTGAAGTTTTGTTCCATCTGGCCAAGCAGTTTCACGATTCGAAAGTGATCTAATGACGGACGGACGGCCGACGGACACCAAGTGGTGGCAAAAGCCAGGCGAGCTAAAAAGCGGGTCATACCCGCGGATATTCCTCTGGATCCGCAAATTAGTTGATGCTCAGCAATCACAGAATAAATAATATGGAGGTTTAGTCCTTAAATATTTTTTTTTACAATTCATGCATCAAAACATTTCATTAAGACATGGTCTCATGTTCAATTACTCCATATCCTTTCGTGAAATATATGTACGAATTGTTTTTTATGAAGCATAGACATGATCATTTAAATTCAAATGAAGGGGGAAATTTTGGCATGGGGGGGAAACGGCAATATGTACACATATTCCAGTTTTTCCGGGGGAAAAACGGCTCTGATCCAAAATTTCCTAGGGGGAAAAATTGGATCGATCCAGTTTTTCCCCCGGGGGAAAAACTGGCATGGAGGAAAAATGGCAATATAACACCGGCATTCGAATTGCCTTGAGTTCTACAAAAAAATTCTGTTAATTTAGGCGACATAAAAACTTCATAAATTTTAATTAAATATAAATCTATTTTTGGAAAAATATATCATGATTTTTTTTTTACTTTGCTAACCAATCAGTATTCAATTTCACTATTTACTTCCCTGTTTGATCTACACAAATGGAAAACCCGGTTGCTATGTTTAGATTGTTTAGCTTACTATGTCCTCATTTTGATATTCATATCTGTACATGCATTTTAAAGAAAAATCTCAATGAAAATCAACAACTTAAGGTTATTTTGTATGGGGAGCACGAGTTGTTTTATAAAGCACTTGAATATTTATAAGAGGTGTTGCTCGTGCATAATCCACCGGATATATGTAGGTGGTTATGTTAAAATATAACTGTTTATTTTTAGCAAAAAATGACGTAATGGACTTTACATTTACAAATTAGTACAACATGGGTACGTATTGTAGTGTAGTATGTTGCATTTACTACTATTATTTAGGGAATTCTTATTATTTATGTTTGTAAAATTTCAGCCGGGGTTAAATAATGTTAGAGAAAAGTAAGTGAGAACCGAACTGTCAATTTAAAATGAATAATGCAAAGACAATGGTAACATACCACTATTTAAGTAGCCTATTTGTGGGCAACCGAACTCCAAGCAATTCTAGTTCAAGGATATATTTTACCATTTTTGTTCAAAATTACCGGGCTATCATTTTATCATAATATAAGAACTGTGAAATAATTTTCTATCAAAAGCCATTGGTAGAGGAAATCTTTACATGAAGTTGATTATCATTACCGGAACAAATAATCTTTTATCACCCAACCATTTAATTACGTTAGGGGGCTAGGGTAATTTTTGTGTTAGTCATCAGAATCTTTAGAAAAATCTTTCAGTTTTCCTTTTTTTATTTGCCACAAAAATGAATGTATTTATTTTAAAGCTTACTTATTGTTTTTTGGCAGTAATTTTTTGCCTATTTTTATTTTAGGTTGTATATTTTTTTGACAAATTATTCTTCTCATCACAGCTTCATTAGCTTTAAAAGAATCCAATAGCTTTCCCTTTCAGCAAATTAAATATTGTAGCCTTTCTGTTTATATACCCCCCAAAAAAAAATGTACAAGTATTACTTCTTGTCTTTATTTAATTTTTAGCTACACCCTTTTAACAACGAATATGTTTTTGAAGCACCACTTAACCAAGTACTATATAACTTCTCTAATTTCTAACTAATTTAAGGGGGCTCACTCCTGATGTTGTTTATATCAACGATTTCTTGAATGGTGAATAAAAGGATATGGAGTAAATGCACATGAGACAAAGTCTCTAAAACCANGAAATTAAGTTCCCAACGAAATGCTTTTTTTGTTTGAGTGTTAATACACAGAATTTGAAACCTCGAATTTAAGTACCCACGAAATAATGATATTTATGAAAACCACGAAAATTGATGTCCACGAACAAAAGTATTTCCACAGTATTACTTTTTGTCTTTATTTATCTTTTAGCTACACCCTTTTAACAACGAATATGTTTTTGAAGCACCACTTAACCAACTTCTCTAATTTCTAACTAATTTAAGGGGGCTCACTCCTGATGTTGTTTATATCAACGATTTCTTGAATGGTGAATAAAAGGATATGGAGTAAATGCACATGAGACAAAGTCTCTACAAATACATGGTAAAAAACAAGCAAAGGAACAACGCTTTTATTGTTGTTCTTCATCTTGAAGTCACCATGAGGCCTTCAACAATGAGCTTTGCTCATACCTCATAGTAAGTTCAAGACGGCCCCTAACACCGGTTTTAGCGGAATTCTTTGATTATTGTCCAGCAACGCTGCATCCATGTCTTTCTTGGTCATGGGTGCGGGATTGTCAACAAACATCAATTAAACTGGCAAAGTGCTCTTACAATCACTGTCATCCTTTGCCTGACAAAAGCACTAGTGTCTTAAGCTAGTGGACAACTACAACATATAGACAAACACAGGGCACTCATCAAGTCGAATGTAAGAAAACTTGGCGTTATAAAATAGTGAGATGTGGGCACTTAAAACAGGTGGTCTGGATTACATTTCGAAAATTACAAAAATATTAAATTGCCAAAATTTGAAAGTATCAATAGTATATCCATATGAGAAATTCTCTCACGCACAAGTGCACCATAACTGAAAAATATAGAGAGCATACATCTCTCACACGGGGAATCGTTTTACGGACTCCACACTACAGGAGAGACAAACTCCAATCGTAAATAATGAATAAAAGGAAATGGAGCAAATGCACATGAGACAAAGTCTCTACAAATACATGGTAAAAACAAGCAAAGGAACAACGCTTTTATTGTTGTTCTTCATCTTGAAGTCACCATGAGGCCTTCAACAATGAGCTTTGCTCATACCTCATAGTAAGTTCAAGACGGCCCCTAGCACCGAAACCTATTTTAATTTACTGAGCATTATACACTTAATGAAATGGTAAAAAGAAATATATAGGCCCGTGTGCTTTTTACCGAGATACAAGTCATAAAAAAATTTTGCCGGAAATGAATTAATTTGACCCATAGAACATATCCATGAAATAAAAAGTGGGGTCCGAGTGCAAAATTCGTCAAGGCATTGAACCTCACGTGAAATTTCCCATAAGATGTATTCGGGACATAATCTTTGGTGCTTTACATTATGTCATTAAAGAAATATTTTCTACAACTTAACCACGTTAATTATGAAAATTTCTCGCATCTTCTTAAATAAATTGTCAAATGTTTAAAAACCCGGCAAGCCTTGTATTCAATTATTTCAAAAGTTGTTAAACTGGATGTGAGAAATTCCATAATCAACTTAGTTCTCGTTCTAGCAACTATATTTATCATATCACTTTCATAATTTCAGGAGAAATTTTCTGGTCATTGTTGTCTTCGATAGCCATTTTCAATTCAACTGTGAAACTCAAATGCATGGTTCCCGGAGATATTTGCTGCGATACTTACAGACGGAATTGGTATAAAGGTCAAGATTTGAAGACAATTTTAATCAATGGTGTTTCAACCGAATCTACTAAGTATTCGGAAGAAATTGCAAACGATGGATTTATACTTGTGATTGAAAATCTGTCCTTGGAAGATGTAAAAGACAATTATACCTGTGGCTATAAATTTGAAAAATATACTCAACCTTTCCCTATTTCTAAATTTGAATGTAAGTAATATAGTTGATAAAGTAATGCAGTGAGGTATTATACATTTAAAAGGAATTGAACTAAAAATGCTTCAGTATGATTCATTTAACATTTAGACATTGCATTTCTCTTTTTTTTCATTATTCAGCTGTATAACTCGCCTCGATAGTTTGCCATCACATTGCTTGGTTGTCTGCCGTACGCCCACCGGTTGTTTACTTTTCTATGAAATTCCTCTAGAAGTACTAAGTTTATTGGATCCAAACGTAGTAATATTGGTTCCAATAATCTTTGGATGATTCTTTTGCAAGTCATGTTCCATAGGTTCGTATGCCAGATAGTTGAAATATTGATCCCATGGGACATGCTTCCAAAGGTAACCTCAATGGCAAGCCATATTTATTACTTTTAAACTTTCAAGATATCTTATATATTCTATAGAAAATCTCCTATTTTTGCAAGATATCTTATAAACCTTTTAGATATCTCATTAAAAAAAGAGTTTATAAGATATCTTATTACATGTAATATTTTACGAAAGGATATGGAGTAAATGAACATGAGACCATAACACATATGTTAACTCCAACTGCAAAAAAAATTAATGAGCTGTATGGCCATTTCGGAAATTTATTCCAGAACCCAAACAAAGGAAATCCATAATTTCCAAAAAATGTTAAAAATGCATAAACCCTTATGAAATCCGAATAATCAGTAATATCAAATATAGCAAAGGACAAAACTACGATGGAGGGAGTTAATTCTTCGGTTTTAGAATTTACTTAAATTTAGATAATAGTAATTGAACAAAGTGAACACATGAGGTATTATCTCATGTACAAGTACACCATATCTAAGAAAAATAAAGAGCATACATCTCTACCACGTGGAATTGTTTTACCAACTCCACACTGCAATAAAAGACAAACTCCTGTATTAAATATTTTACAAAAGGATATGGAGTAAATGAACATGAGACCATAACACATATGTCAACTCCAACTGCAAAAACATGAATGAGCTATATGGCCATTTCGGAAATTTATTCCTCATCAGCTCACTAGAACTCAAACAAAGGAAATCTATAATTTTCAAAAAATGTTCAAAATGCATAAACCCAAATGAAATCCGAATAATCAGTAATATCAAATATAGCTAAGGACAAAACTACGATGGAGGGAGTTAATTCTTCGGTTTTAGAATTTACATAAATTTAGATAATAGATATTGAACAAAGTGTACACATGAGATATTATCTCATGTACAAGTACACCATATCTTAGAAAAATAAAGAGCATACATCTCTACCACGGGGAATTGTTTTACCAACTCTACACTGCAATAAAAGAAAAACTCCTGTATTAAATATTTTACGAAAGGATATGGAGTAAATAAACATGAGACCATAACACATATGTCAACTCCAACTGCAAAAACTTTTAATGAGCTGTATGGCCATTTCGGAAATTTATTCCTCATCAGCAGCACTAGAACCCAAACAAAGGAAATCCATAATTTCCAAAAACGTTAAAAATGCATAAACCCAAATGTAATCCGAATAATTAGTAATATCAAAAATAGCTAAGGAGAAAACTACGATGGAGGGAGCTAATTCTTCGGTTTTAGAATTTACAAAAATTTAAGTAATAGTAATTGAACAAAGTGTACACATGAGATATTATCTCATGTACAATAAGAAAAAGAAGGGAAACGGGGAATGTGTCAAAGAGACAACGACCCTAAGGGGAGCAATAACAACTCAAAGCCACCATAAGATCTTCAATGAACGGTGAGGAAACCCCACATCCAACGGTAGGTCGGAGTTGGCCCCTAAATAAAAGAGTAATCAAGTTCAGCGAAATAAGCATCTTCCTAGACTCCGATAGACATAAAGTGAACTAACTAGAAAACAGACAAGACACACAAAGGCTTAATAAATTTCCTGACTTAGGACAGGCGCAAACCTGCTGCGGCGGGGTTAAACTAGTTTTATTGGGCCCAAACCTTCCCCCTATAGCCAATGTGATAAATAAAAAAACGATCGTAACAACAGTAAAATTCAGTTGGCAACAGGACTGAGTCAACTGTGAAAAATGAAACTGAAAGAACTAAATATATCTAAGAAAAATAAAGAGCATACATCTCTACCACGGGGAATTGTTTTGCCACCTCCACACTGCAATAAAGACAAACTCCTGTATTAAATATGTAAGTTCTTAAGATATTTCATAAAATATATAAGATAACTTTTAAAGGTTATAAGATATCGTATAGAGTTTATTAGATATCTAATAAATAATTTAGTTAATACGATGTCTTATAAAAATTATTTATCAGATATCTTAAAAAAATAATTAATCAGATATCATTGAAACTTTATAAGGTATCTATTAAACTTTATAAAATATCTTATGCAATATCTAATAAAATATTTTATAACATTTCTCATAAACTATATAAGATATCTTATAAAGTTTATAAGATATCTTATAGAATAACTAAATACCGAAGTTGCTGTGAATTGTTTCGAAATGCAATTACTGCTCCCTGAAAGATGAAATCGTTTGCGGTATTTAGTTAGTTATTTGGTAATTAGTCGCAAGAGAGACAACTATTTCCAAGATCAATACCTTGGATACTGAAATCGTTGACCTTATAAACATTGTTTTATTTACTGAGGCGTGATTTACTGGGATCAAAAAAAGAGACGTGCAGCCAAACTATGAACGATTTCAAAAAGTATGTCCATCGCAGTTCTTTGTTCTTGGACACCCTCTTCGTTTATGGTCAGTGAAATTATTTGTCGTTTTTCTTGAAAACTCATGATTATAATTTTTTATAATTTAATTAATTATTTATTTTTTTTATATGTTTAATTTTCCGTATTAGTTGTTAGACGCTCCGCTTTAGTCACGGACCATTTGATTTTTTTATGCGTTTGAGCGTGTGTGTGTGTGTGNGGGGGGGGGTCGAGATGTTCGCTCGTGCCGGGAAATGATTCCTCTAACTTTCTCCCACTTTTCATAAGTCATATAAAGGGGCCGATTCCCGACTTTAACAATTACCGCATACATTACCCATATATCTAACTACTATGGTAAATGGGAAAATTCACATTATGCATGAATTCGTGAATTAATGACTTAATACATTATCTGGAATTCAAAAAAAAAAAAAACCACGATCTTATCACTAGCAGATGTGTTATGATCTTGATTAGACCTTCTTTTTATTTTATCACGATTTTGAAAAGCTTAACACAATTTTGTTGAGACTTTGTTAGATATTCAGTCGTATTTTAAAAAAAAAATGCTTTCAAGTACGATCAAGATCTGTTCAGTTAATCAGACAAGATAACTGCGTTCAAGGGCGATCAAAATGTGTTAAGTTTGTCAAGATCAAACAAAATCAATTCGAAACTCATCTTGATCGTTCCTGAACGCAATTAACCAGTGAATCTTATTTGATCTTAACATGTATTGATCGTTATTGAATTCAATTATCTTGAAAACCAACAGTAAATCTTACACTCCTTTAACAAAATTCTGTTAAGCCTGTCAAGACCGTGACCAGATCCAATGGCCGAACATGATCAAAACATATCTGTAAGTGTACATTGCTTAAAATGTTTCGCTAAAAAAAAGATATCTCATATCTTTAATAAGATATCTTACATATTTGAGATATCTCGTAAATCTTTTTATAAGATTCTTATACAGTTTATAAACTATGATATATCTTATAGAGTTTATAAGATATATTATAAATTTTATGAGATTTCTTGAACGAGGAATAAATATAAATACGACGTGCCAAAGATCTCCTCTGAAACAAGCATGTAAATTAAAGTCAACCTTAGTCAAAATCATCCTTGAAAATACCCCTCCGTAAAAATACCCAGCAGACCGGGACCTAATGCTGTTAAAATAGTAGGAAACACATTCAAAGATATATCGCTCTGAACTGTCAGAAGAGCTACAGTTTTGTTTTGGGTCGTTTAAACCTGGATATAGGATGTTGTCTCTTGACATTTACCCCATTTCCTTTCATTTTCAAATACTTAGTATAACATCTAATAAACCCATGAAAGCTCTCCTTAGTTAACATAATACAAACAGATATCGAGATGAAGAACAATAATTTCATTAGTTGTTTCTTTGCTTTGTGTGACCATGTAATTGTAGAGACCTTGTCTCATGTGTATTAACTCCATATCCTTTCATTGCTGATCAATAGAAAAAAGAAGGGAAACGGGAATGTGTCAAAGAGACAACGACCCAAAGGGGAGCAACAACAACTCAAAGCCACCATAAGATCTTCAATGAACGGTGAGAAAACCCCACACCCAAAAATAAACATCATCCTAGACTCCGATAGACATAAAGTAAACTAACTAGAAAAAAGACAAGACACACAAAGGCTTAATAAATTTTCTGACTTAGGACAGGCGCAAACCTGCTGCGGCGGGTTAAACTAGTTTTATTTGGCCCAAACCTTCCCCCTACACTCTGCTTACGAACTGCTCCAAGTCTGCTCTTGAAGGATATTTGCTGTAGAATCCTGACTGCTTCACTTTATTATACTATCATGTATGTTCCTAGAACTAGAATCCTGACCTTCCCGACCAGTCATGGTCAAAGAATCTTAACTGTTCTTGTAACAGCTATGACTGATATTGAATTGGCTCTTCTGGTCAGAACCATGACTGTTTTGACCTGTTCTTACATCTTCTAGATTTGACCGATTCGGGCTTTGACCGTTTTGACTACCCAACGCAGAGTTGTCGAAATTGATAATATTGTACTTGTGTTCAGGACCTTGTCGTTTATATCAAGGAATTTGGAGTGATATAATAAATTGCATTCCATTTTTCTCTCTTTTGTGTAGAGCAAATGCAAAACAAATCTCTATAAATTTAGATTATAGGTGTATTCAATTTGAATTTTATGTTAGCAGTCGTAGATATAAGGTAACATTTTTATTTTCAAAGGCTACGTCAAAAACATTTACACCCACCAAATTTGATTTAGCGCATATCCTTTTCGAAAATTGTTTAAGTCTATATTACTCATCTATATATCACATCCAACACCTTGCCATATCAAACAAATAGAACATAGAAATATAGAATGTACATATATCCAACATATCTACTTTCGTAAATGATATCCAAGTAGGGCATGAATATAGAGAATTTGCTTACCAAAGCATTTGATTTAATCCATATTTCATAAAAAGAACACGAAAATATTTGTTGCCACCATTATCACGATTATATTTAATTTAGTCACTATTACCCAAATTAAAAAGAAAATAGATATTTTTTTTTTCACAACCGACAAACATTTTTGTTAGTAAATATTACCCTAGGGAAACAATGATGAACCTTGGTGGGATTTATCTCCCCCTAATTCCAGGTGTCACTGCAAGCAATCAGGTCCAACAAATAGTTGTGCTGATAAGCCCACATATAATATTTATCTAGATAACATTGACCACATGCTATTTTTCATTAGTATTTGATTTCTTACACTGATAAATAATCATTACACATATTTATTCAAAACAAATACACTATTAAGTTTATAATTTTTACAAAATATGTTATAAAGAAACATGAAACAAATTAAGAAGTGTTTAATAATACATAGTATGACAAAAGCTAAGGATATCATTATGTTGCTAATACAATGGATTTTTGTTATTCTTTTGGCATGTATAAAGTTTTTTTTTCATAATCAAATTAATTTATTGATAACATACATATCAATCTCAAATTTCAAGTGTAAATTATGTCGACTTTCTAATGCTTCACTGATGTTTTAATTAGTTGAGAAAATTTTGCCATTATTTGTATAAATTCTGTTTGGTTAGAATTTTTTTAAAAGCATCATTATCTGACCAATGAATGAAAAAATAAATTACTGTGAATTTTCATGTCTTCTTTCAAAAACTGATTTAATCCTGATCAAATTTGAAGATTATAAATTACAGTATGTCTCGTTTGTAGAATGTAAGTTTCATGCAATATTTTTCTATATGTCAAAACCTATGGCTATTGAATATTGTATTATTTAAATAAACAGCTTATTTTAGCTAAATTTCTAAATTTCTACATAAAATGACATTGTTAAAAAACACTTTTCTTACCAATTGCAGCTGTTTCTTATTTAACTTATAAATATTTATTCATTTTATTAAAAATGGAGAATTGTTGGAGAAAATATATGACAAATTTGAAAAAGTCATCAAATTAAAAAAAAAACTTTTGCGTCACTAGATTTATTTTGAGGTACCATATTTTTATACAATGTATATGAGACAATTCATTGCGAGTTCCTCGGAGTACATTGCCATCCCACTCCAAGTTGTAAATTTTGAAAATTGAAAAAAAGAAAAAAACTCCAAGTTGTAAATTTTGATTTTAATTTACGAAAAAAATTTTTAAAAAAACTTTCATCCATCAGTAAAAGAAGTTAAGGAGGAATCGGTCATAGTTCTTTTAACCATTAAATAACTGGTTTTAAATTATTATATTGACCTACATATTTTCCGAAATTCTGACCTTTCATACAATTTATTCTTTTTTTTCATACTTTTATATTTTATATTTGGACAGGACCCTTCTTCAAATTGACCCGAAGCCGGGCCGACATGAAAGTATAAAGAAATAAAAATTTATTTTTTATATGTAGTATTTTATTATTTTGTAGATAAACAAGGCAGATTAAGAGATTAGACGTGAGCATCATTAATACATGACTATTTACATTACACAGACAAACAAGTTTATCTGATTTATTTATTACCTGAAATGTATGATTTGCAAGTAATTAGAAACAATTTTGTCAAAAATACAATTAAATAAAATCAAATGATAGCATTTTCAGGTTCACCCATTTTGCTAATATGTAAAATACCCAAAGTTGTATCAAAGACATCATAGCTGGTTGTATATATGATAATCTTAAAAATATTTTTAAATTATATTTAATTACATCTTTATTTTAATTTTAAAATAAATGATATATACCAATGAAATAAAGTCCAACTGTTGGTGTTTTGCTTGATTAAAGACAATTATATTATTTTTTCTGATGAATACAGTGCTAATTCTATTAGAATCAAAGATAAGATAATTTTTTATTGGACCTGCTTGCTTACAGCGCAACCTGTTTTATCAATTAGGGGAAGTAACTGACCAATGTTCCTCATTCATTAAATTCCGTTTATACATGCCACAATTCCTTCAATCCATTTTTCTCAATTAGAATATGAAAAACGAGATTTGAGTTTTTGCTCTCGTCACATTTCATTTGACAATACTTATCAAAGTACACGCAAATAGAGATTTTTATGCAGGACAAATTTGTGTCAAATATAATATTATAATTATTGCGACTCTATGAACTGTAAATACACATTTCATATCACAGCATATGATTTTAATGATTTTTAGTTGTATTTTCTATTTTGTATGGCAAATGAAATAAAAGGGACAACAGGAAACACCTACAATGGCTGAAAATTATAATAACATGCCACAATCTGCTAGGGAACTACACAGGAAAAACACAAATTATAAGACAAAGGACAGACGTAAACAACGATAGGAACTCGGGACAGCCGGACTTGGAACCGGCACTAGCAAAAACCAGCGGTAGGGTTAAACCGGTTTATGGGTACCCAAACCTCCTCTTCATTTGTCCCGTTTCCCTATAGTATAGTAAACATACTAATAAAACCAAATACAGGTAGACTACTAACTCCATGACCACAATCTTGAATGGAGAGAATATGACAATACGTAATTTTGAAAGCATACACATTTATATATCAAAGACAGAAAATGGCATTGCTACCACAAACATACAGAAATTGTTTCGAATATCATCGAACGAGTTTCCTCTATTTCTTTACAATCCTTTCTCTTGGGTACGGAGTGAGTTTATTTTTTTACTTAAATAGGCCTCATGATAGGGACACTAAATGTTCGATTTGATAGATTTAGTACTAGAACGGCATGGTCAGAGTAGACTTATCAAAAATTACCCTAGATGATCATGAAAATCACAGGCTTAGCAAGCATTTAAATGGTAAGATAAAGCAGATTTAATTAGAACGTTACCAGCCAGCTCAAATACACATAATACAATAAAGGCTAGAACGGACAACAAATTTACTAAAACATGCAAAAAAGAGATTTTGTGACGAAAATACACAATGTCAGTAAAAGATAAAGACCATCATTTGGAAGATCATAAATAGATCCTATGGAAGCCATAGTGGTAGAGGGCTTTGCATCTTGGATAGCATTTAAATCAGTTAAATTATATAGCTGATAGGAAACGGAAACACACTCTTTCATCTGGTTTGGGATGGGAAGTTAGCTCTTTTGTTCAATATTTTACGCAAGATGGCTTTCCCATAACCTTTTTTTTATTTCCACCCTAGTTCCATTTTCCTGCACATTTACAAAAAAATATTAATCAAAGGAAACACTTACGTTTAAGACAACGTCCAGCGAGGTTGACTTGTAATTGTGAATAAAGATTGCGACAGTTTGCTGATATGCCCGTAGCATACTCGCAGGGCTGGCATTCATTTATCAATGGTGTGATACAATTCCTAAAGTTTTCTATTCAAATATATACAGTGGACTTTATGCTTATTCTAAATGTCAAATTATCGAAAAGATATAAAGTGTTACGTTTAAACAGGGCACTCCCTTATCCGAAATAAGAACATCTGCATAATGTGATATGAATGCATACTTTACCAAAACTTCAAAATAGAATTGAATTAATGCTTTTTATCATATTGCTCCAAAGTACAATGCCTGAATGCTGCATTAGCGATATCATGACCTTATTAAAATGTTCTTGTCGGGTTAGAAGAAGGGAAATTGTCACGAAATGGAAACAACTTTGCGATGGAACTTATAGTGCCTATTTTGAAATACAAAGCCAATTATTCGAACAATTGATAGGTCTTACCCGGAAGTTGCGTCATAATGTTCTTACTACTTATTAACCGATAATACAAAATTCAAAGGTTACTGTGTATATTTATTGATTCTTATCGTAAAATGAAGTTTCTAGACTGTGATCTAAACTTTTGACCTTGATCTCATTTTGAAGGTCATGCCTTCCTGGGCATTCTTTTCGAAAATGTCGCTTTGTATCTTCAATACTATATGAGCTATTTAAGCGAGAACCCCGAAATCAGACACGAATTGGGTTTTGGTCCATGGGTCCAAAAGGGTTGGTCAAATGATTTTGAACCCACTATAGCAAATACAGGCCTTAAAAGTCACACGTTTTCTCGAAACATTACATTTATATACATGTAATCAGCAATTTCGTCAGTTTTATATCCCTCCCGCCTTATGCGATTTCTCTAAATATATCTAAATTTAATCTTGGAGCCAGTGAAGATAAGAAGTCAATCCTACTTGTCAAGAAAATAAATAATTTATTTTTGTCTTGTATAGTTACAAAAATAAGATAGCGATAGGAACTCGGGATAGCCGGACTTGGTACTGGCACTAGCAAAAGCCAGTGGTATGGTTAAATCGATTTGTGGGTACCCAAACCTCCCCTTTTTCTATCCCGTTTCACTTTAGTATAATAAACATGCGAATAAAACCCAATACAGGTAGACTACTAAATCAATGACCACTATCTTGGAAAAGAAAAGCATATGACGAAAGGTAATTTAGAAAGATGGGTCAAAGAGCGTTTGCCGCTAAACTAACGGCTAGCTCAAGAATCTAGTCTGCCGGTAAAACACTGCCACATTACGGAAGAAAAACCCAACTCAAAACTCCCCGAAGGGTTTGGTAAAGAGTCGTCATGTATTCCAGTAGACATCGACAGTATCAGTGAGAGGTCAGTATATATTTAAAGTCTTCAAGTCACTGGAATTAAAAGCCAATTTAACGGATTGGTTCAAAATATCTCGTTGATATCCACTTTTACGAAATGAATGTAAGCTACGTCCCAGTTTTTTCTAGATTATTTATCAGTTTTTGACATTCTGTAATAAAAATTCCAAAATACGGCAAAACAAACTGATTTTCATGTGCTACATGTTTAATTTATATATATAGAAAATTATTACATTTTTTTTCTTCATTCGAAATACTTATCAGCCAAAGAGCAAAATGAAGAAACGTATTTTCTTCTTCTGTTATTGTAAGTAAATGAAAAATTATTATTATTTGACTTCCTATAAACAGGTCTGGAGTAAATGTACAAATGATGGGCAAATCACAACACTGCTTAGTTAATTTTGGCTCGTTGAAATATTTCGGGAGTTTTATTCTTTCAATTGATGAGAAAAATTAGTAAGTATCAAAACATTTTAAACGAACTTTTTCTTGGGAAACTTTTAAAAAGGTTAAAAAGCAATTAGCTGTTTACGAGTCACGTCATATCTAGATATCAAATGTTCATATCTTCTGTAAAACTTCTTAAAAGTATTTAATAATTCATGAAATCCGTAACCTTGTTGCAAAAGTTTGGAGGTGAGAGTAAGGTTACACTTATTAAAATCGTCAAGGGTAGAACAAGCGCGAGCGAATCGTACAAGTTGAGATGTATACACTCCGTAGGATGGAGCTAGGGGAACGTCGCCGTCAAGAAAGGAGAAATTAATAATAGGAAAATCAAAATCATCCCCTTTTTCACAAATTTTAGTTTTTATTTTAACAGAGTTTATGCTGGTACTTAGATCCAGAAAAGGGCAGTATTCAGAATCATTGTTTGCTTTATTAAGTTTCAGTTTTTGTGGGTAACTAATGTCAACATAGGCTAAAAACTAAGAATTGTCAATAGCAAGGATATCGTCGCTGTATCTACTATTATCATTAAAAATAGAAATTAGTTTATCACTGTTTGGTACAGGTTTATTTTGTAGTTTTGTCTTTTTGTAGTTTGTTTTTGTAGGTTTTTTTTTTTTTT
>MJUU01016851.1:154282-167597 GCA_002080025.1 Modiolus philippinarum | reverse complement strand
TATTTGCATTAAAATGAGGATTCAGTTATGATGGTCGTACAGGGGTACCGTGCACAGGTGTACGAGAAATAAAATGTCACAACACGAGGAACGAAAAATAAGAATTTAGCTTGCATGATGCCCTTTTTTCCGGTTTGCACGAAACACGACAAATGACGACCCTCCAACACGGCAACACATCAAATAAAAAACGGCAAACACGCTGCACGAAAATAGCCCTGTGCCACCTCCAGTTATTAATTCCAAAATCTTTCAGCACCCCCCCCCCCAATTAAAATCAGATGGTTGTCCATGTCCTAAATATATTGCCAAGATCAACCAAGTGGCAAAACTTTCACTGAATCAAAGTCAAGATTTACAACCCACGCTTACATTCTGTTTTAGATTCATCACCTAAAATGACCACACAAATACATATCAATATGAAAACATGAAAATTGTATACAATGTTGTCTTTTAAACGACCGTTTATATAAGCTTGCAGTGTAAACTTTTGACTTCGTTCAGTACAAGTTTTGCCAGTTGGTTGACCATAATTTTGCAAATTTATTCCCAAAACATTTTGGAACATAAATGTTCGGAAGGGATATTCATGTATGTATAAAGTCAAAATTCTTTCAATTTAATGTACACAAACATTTTGCAGATCACAGTGGTCACAACCAGCAAATCGAGTTAATCATGTACAATGTATTCAAGGTTTTTATTATGAATCCCTTCATCGCCCTAAATTAACATAAGAAAAATTTAAATGAAACAAAACATAGCAAAACCTAAAGAAAGTAAAAACAAAAAACAAAACACCTTCGAAAAAAAAACAAAACAAAAAAAAACAAAAACAAAAAACAAAAAACAAAAACAAAAACAAATAAACAAAAAAAAGAAGAAGAAGAAGAAACCAAAACTACATTGTCAAATATAACTATAGGAAGAACTCGAATATATGGAAAACAAAACTCAAGTCACTGTTCACATGGAAGTGAGAGAGTTGGGGAGTTACATGGTCATGATGGTTATGTGATACTGTCATAAGAGTTTTCACTCAAATGTACTACGGTGTATATATAAACATAGGCATCAATTGACATGGTTAGAATTTGTTACAAACATGGGCTAAATATTTCGCTCTTCGCTTTTTAACCGACCCGCGCGAGCTCGGGTTACTTCTAATATCTCTTAAAAACAAACAACCGACGAAAAGGCCGAAAGGTGACATTTTTGCGACTCCCCCCATGTTCGCTGTATCTTAAGAAAGTAATAGCAAAAAGTGGCCTGGACAAACATATGGGGTGAATTAACGACAGCATAACGAGTTTAAATATAATGTGTTTTATCAGCGGCGAGCATTATTTTTTCATTAGAGTTTCAGGTTGCACTCGTCTCATTTTATATCAGAGAGCTGATAGAGTACAATCTTAAGGAAATTAAGAACGCCAATTTCAGTTAAAGATAAAAATTTTCAAGAATCTTTTGTCTTTAGATCCATACAATCCCTAAAATTAAGAAATTGTTTTTAATTCAGCACGACATAATGAGATTTCAAGCCAAGTGCACAATTTTGAGAATAGGGCCTTGAATTTTCATTTAATTTGAAAACTTTTGGGTATGAAAATCGTATCAAGAAGTTTCGTATCTTTTCAAAATATTTGACATTTAAAACAAAACGTTAACGTCAGGTTTTTGACAGGAAACGTTTCCGAATTTCTATTTTTACGGTCGACATCACGATCTTGTGGACCGCTATGAGATATCTGTTTCCCAGATGACAACAGATCTTTCTCTTTGCCAGTAAAGTTTGTTTTTCCTCTACCGGATTTGACTTTACTACCGGAGTTGACATGTTCAACACGGCGGGTGTCTTATAAGAAACAGGAGATGCTTACTCTACCGGTGCACCTGATCTCACCCATGATTTTTATTGGGTCCGTGTTGTTCATTTTTGTATATGTGCGTGTCTTCATTTTCTTTTCAGTGCCATGTTCATGTTATGTCTTCGTTTCTTTGTTTTTCCGACGTTGCCATTGTCCTTGGATTGTTCTTTTTAGACTGACGGTTCGGTTCTCACTTACTTTTCTCAGTGTCTTATGACAAGTTTTGCAGACCTAATTAACCGTTTCTACACAAAAACAAATGTGGTAAAAAATTTAACTTTCATTACTTATTTATTTCGTTGTTGACGTTCAATTACGAATTATTGAGTTATTGATAGCAAAGAGTACGCAAATTGTAAAAAAACTCTTGAAACCTTTCGAGATATTCTCGCATATTTACATTTACTTCATTACATCTATGTAAACCTTAAACCCTGGAAAGTAAGAGCTTTTATGGAAGTTGACCGCTGGGGTCGATCATAATATATATTTTTAGGTCTATGTAAAATCGCATCGACATCTATAAAGACTATATTTGTATAATTTTTTATTCCACTATAGGGTCTGTTAGTCTCGTCATGTGACTCACGAGAATCCACGATAAACAAACAATTCGAAAACGTTTCCTGCCAAAAAAACGACGTCTAAGAATGATGACGTTCAAATTTTTGTTTAAAACGTAATTTATTTTTGTTTAAAATATAACTTCAGTGTACATTTATTGATCCCGGAAGTTCCAAAATTGTACGAGACTTACATGCTCTATTTCTTTTAATGTCAACTTTTGGATTATGGCTTTCCAATTATTTGATTTTAATGCTGCTGATGAGAGGTTACTCCTTGAAACACGTGTACAGCATAACGAAATTTACTGTTTTTTATGCAACTTCGGTATTTTTTTGTATTTTGAACCATTGGGCCGATGCCACTGCTGGTGGACCAGAGGTCCCCGAGGGTATTCACCAGCCCGATAGTCAGACTTGTCTGACATGAAAATTTTACCTTGCGTTTTATAGAATTTGACTGTTTTTATCAAAATTCTAACCCCTTAAAATATCGAGGCTTCATTCCGTGTATGGCACTCGGTAGATGTCCTTGGTACTGGATTTGGCTTCCTATTTCGATTTATTTGGTAATGAGTACTTCTTTTATTACAACTTTTGGATTATGGCTTTCCAATTATTTGATTTTAATGCTGCTGATGACAGGTTACTCCTTGAAACACGTGTACAGCATAACGAAATTTACTGTTTTTTTATGCAACTTCGGTATTTTTTTGTATTTATATAAGTTTTCTCATTTTAGTGCATCCAACGAAAGACACATTGGAGACAGTTTTAGACGTCAATGATAAAGGGGAGTTTAACATCTCTGTAGCTTTTCAGAAAGTATACCCCAGACCGAAGTGCACTTTAACTATAGATGTAAGTAACAATTTTCATTTTCAGTTGCACAGATTTTCATTTTAAAAAATAAATTACAAGTAGAAAGATATACTGAAATTGTACTTATATTCACGAGTACTTATTTTGGCGAAAATTCCTTTCTCACTTTTGAGACAGAGCAGTTCCTATTTTTAGCGGTGTGAGATTTCCTTGTCTTACACTAGTGTAAGACAAAAAAATCACGTGCAGTTCACCGGCAAATATTGTGTTTGCACATTTAAGGGCTGTAGTCTACACCTGTCCACATAAGTGATCATAAGTGGATTAAATCTATGTATTATTAAATTGTTATATCCTTTTAAGTAAAATTTTAAAGGAAAATACAAGAAAAATCGTCTTTCAAAATATGGCGCGCTCGGGTATACATTCCTGATTTTATGACGTTACAAAAAGGGACATAACTCCTTGTGTAAACAGACGAAAAAGGGGCGATATTTTTGTGTGGATTTTAGTATATTTAAGGCTGAATACAGTGAGAAATAAAATCAAACACCAGTGGAAGTGCGAGACAAGAGAATCTCAGACACCCTCGGGTAAGATTTCAATCATCTCGGACTCAGCAAGCTTCGTCCGAGACTGGAAATCTTACCCTTGGGTGTCTGAGATTCTTCTGTCTCGCACTTCCCCTGGTGTTAGATTCTTAATTTCTAGCTACGTGCGCGTGCATGTAATTTCGCGGAAATGAATGCTTTCCTCAATTACTTTAATTTAAAATTATTATATTTGCGGTTACTTATTTTCGAGGAACTTGCGAAACGTGAAATTAGTGAAAAAAAAAGTGCACTGCCAATAGAAGTACAATAACAGTATTTCAGTCATTATTTGAAAAAAGTCGGAATAACAAATCTTGCATATTTAAATATAACAATGAGACTTCCATCCTGTGATGCTCGTTTCAAATTTGAAGTTAAAATAATACTTTTTTTACTACAAGATATGATTAATTTTGGGTTTTTTCTCGTTTTTCCCCAAGTCATTTCCAAATGAAATATTTTTCTACCAATATTAAGATAATTCAGTGTGCATAGAGGATTTCTGGATTTGTTTCATACATATTGACACTGTCTGTATTACTATATTTTGGTTTCTTAAATAATAATGTAATTTGTAAGTATCTAAAATATATCGTGTATTATTCTTCTTTTAAAATGGAAAAATAGTAGAAATACTAGTCCTGGAGTTAAGTGTCAATGTATTTCGAATGCTATTTTTTCCTTTCTCTTTCAAGGGTGAGCGTTGTGGCAAATTTGTGAAGCCAGAGTATTTATCTACGGGTCAGAGTGTCAAATTCTAGCCACTTAGAGGCAAGATTTTTCCTTAAAAAGACGATCGAGGCAATGATTTTTTTTGGATATTTTATTTATTTATTTTTTTTCATTTTTAAGGAAGTATAGGTCAGAACATTTATTTTCACCTTTATTTAGGCTAGACTGTTTATTCAGAAAAAACTGCCAGGTACCACTTACAACTATTCAAAAAGTCGTTCCCTAAATATACTGTATATTGTAACATAAGACCATTCAACAATTAAATACTAAATAATGAGATAAAATAGCATGCAGACAAGAACTGGCAGTTCATAAACCAACGAAATGGAAAAATATAGTAATAAGGCATCAGAAGAAATCTCTGAAAGATAGAAACAAGTTCCAAAATTGCAATACAATGTTGTTTTGCAGAATGTCATTTCGATATTTAATTATCAATGAAAAGTTATGAAGTTAATGCACATGAGTCTCTACTAGTACATGGTAAAACAAAGCTTTGGAACAACGTTTTATTGTTGTTTGTCAACGTTAAGTCACCATGAGACAAACAACAATAAGCTCTGCTCAACCTCATAATAAGTTCAAGACGGCTCTTGCACCAGTTTGAGTGGAATAAATTGATAATTGTTGAACAACTCTACTTTTTGTCTACTTATTGATGCGGAAATTTCATTAGCATATGTGTTATAGTTAACATACGTGTTATTGTCCTCTGTTCATTTACTCCACATCTTTTCGTAAAATATTTAATACAGGAGTTTGTCTTTTAATGCAGTGTGGAGTTGGTGAAACAATTCTGTCTCAATTCATGTTGGATATGATTTGCCATGATTTGGGATTTATAATTTTCCCTTTCCTCGTTCTTGTTCGGTATTCGTTTGTCGATGTATTCCCTATGTTCAGATATACTCTCTCTCTTTTTTTAGATATGGTGTACTTGAACATGAGATTATATCTCATGTGTACACTTTGTTTATACGCATTTCAAACATTTTTGGAATTGTGTATTTCCTTTGTTTGGGTTCTAGTGCTGCTGATGAGAAATTAATTTCCGAAATAGCCATACAACTCATTCAAATCAAATACAGTTGGAGTTACATTTGTAACATATGTGTTATGGTCTCATATCCATTTACTCCATAGCCTTGCGTAACATAATTAACTAGCAAAGTTTTCCTACCATCGTGCATATCCGTTGCCCGACAACACGACCCATTGTTGACAATCATAACACACAAACAACCGCAGGGTACTCACTAATAAAATTGCAAGAAAACTTGGCATTACCAAATAGTGAAATGATTGCACTATAATCATAATGGTCAGAATAACATTAGAAATTACATATGGAATATAGGACATTTTGTTTTTGATACGGACTTTATCACGGCCAGTATCAAGTGAGCCCGTTAGGGCGAGCTTGATGCGTTACACCGTGATAAAGTCCGTATCAAAAACAAAATGTCCTATATTACTTTTATCGGTAATTCACAATATGATAAATAAAACTCTATGAAAAAATGAAATAAGCTTAAATTTCTATTTTAACACCGTTAATCTATTGTGTATTGCAATAATTTATATGCATTCCACGTTCAATGTATTACGCGTATGAACACGACAAATACTACAAAACATGACGTCAGCATAGCAACTAGCACGTGACACCTTCACAGTGACCCGATATTTTCGTGATAGTGTCCAGTTTGGTGATACTGAGAATATCAGTCTCTGTAGATCAAAAGGAATTCATACAAATTACCGATAAAAAAAATATATAAACGAAATAGCAAAAAATAAATGAAAGTATGATAGTGTATCAATATCACAAGATTACAATATTCAAGAACATCAGAACTGAAATAAACAGATGGCATTCAATGTCTTTTTTAAGATTAAAATCAAACATTTGGTAGGCATAGACTCAAAACATGAAGAAGTGAAAGAGGAAAAATGTGCTAATTTGAGAAACATGCTGATACTGTAGCTGGTCAAAACATGAAGAAATGAAAGAGAAAAAATGTGCTAATTTGAGAATCATGAGTATACTGTAGCTAGTAATACTTAAAGTCCCAGAGTTGGGTATCAAAGAAAATTAAATGTATAAATGAATTAGAGTTTTGTACTAGTGCATAATGACTGTCCGACATTAATTTAGAGTAGATCGACACTAATACATGGCGCATTTGATTGGTGCATTTGCGAAACACGAATCGGGCTCGGCGTTGACTTGACTTTCAAGCCATAATATTCTCCTATTGGCCTTTTTATTGCGACGTCATAATTGACTGGTATACACCTTCCCGCAAATAAGCTCCCTTTTCTGTAAATATTGTCTGTTTTGTGAACTATATAAAATATCTCTCTTGATCAAACGGTGACATATAGATTTTTTCAGCTCAAGATATAGCTTAAATGTAATCTCTGAAATATCAAAAAATGAAGAAAAAACATCTGATAGTTAATTCATATGAAAGCTGAATAAAAAGCATATGTTCTCACAGTTCCCTATATATCCTTTGTAAATATTGCTGACAAATTCTCAGTTGACCTGATTTTCAAAGTCTGATCGGTGACATATCATTTTTATTTTATTTTTGAACCAAATGGACCCTTACCTGCAAAATATCTCAAAACAAATAAATTCTGTCTGAAATTTTTATGAGGATCGATGTACCTTAATGCTATTTGTTATCGCTGGTAATGTTCTCTCGGTTGTTTTTTTTTATTATTATTATTATTATTATTATTTCAGGGGAAAGATAAAAGCAGCGAGGTCACGGAAGATCTTTCAAAAGCTGACATTGAAGATCTCTATTACTCTGCGAAAGTCTTATATAATGGAATCTGCAAGTCTCAGTTCAGCTTGTATTGTAAAATTGGTCAAAACTACACGTTTTCAGTGGCACAAAAGTGTACCAATAGTAGCGGTAATTTTGATTATATCTTTAAGACATACCATCTTTTAGGAGTCCAAAAATGTGATTTCTGATAGGGTTACACTTCATGTTTTCAATCTTAGGCGTCTCCGTTGTCTTTTATATTAGGGATTGATTTCCTACAAAGATGAGATGAAAGGCCGTTTTAAGGTGTAATTTCGTCCATTTAAAAGGTCGAATTCATTAATATTTATTCTTAGTTATTTAGTTTGGTCATCAAAATGTCACAGCCTATATTCCCTTCCAATCCCGTTTTCAGATATTTAATTGATTGATCCATTACTGTTCAGTTTCAGATAAGACAATTAGAAGTTTTTTCAGCATATTGGGATTTAGACTACCTATGATAAGCAATGAAGGGATATGGAGTAAATGCACATGAGACAAAGTCTCTACAAATACATAGTAAAAAGCAATGGAACAACGCTTTTATTGCTGTTCTTCATCTTGAAGTCGCCATGAGGCCTTCAACAATGAGCTTTGCCCATACCTCATAGCAAGTTCAAGACGGCCCCTAGCACCGGTTGATCGGAATTCATTGCTAGATGTCGAGCAACGCTACATCCATGTTTATTCTGGCCATGGATACGGGATTGTCAACAAACATTAAGGAAACTGGAAAAGTTTTCTAACAATCACTGTCATCCGTTGTCCGACAAAAGCACCAGTGTCCCCAGCTGGTGGACAATCACAACATATAGACAAACACGGGGCACTCATCAAGGCTATTGTGAGAAAACTTGGCATTATAAATTAGCGAGATGTGGGCATATAAAAACGGGTGGTCAGATCACATTTTGAAATTACAAAAATAGAATGCCAAAATTTTGAAAGTGTGATAGTGTATCAATATGCGAAATTCTCTCAAGCACAAGTTCACCATACCTAAAATGTATATAGAGCATAGATCTCTCGTACGGGGAATCTTTTTACGGACTCCTCACTGCAGGAGAGACAAACTCCTGTCTAAAATAAGCAATGAAGGGATATGGAGTAAATGCACATGAGACAAAGTCTCTACAAATACATTGTAAAAAGCAATGGAACAACGCTTTTATTGTTGTTCTTCACCTTGAAGTCACCATGAGGCCTTCAACAATGAGCTTTGCCCATACCTCATAGCAAGTTCAAGACGGCCCCTAGCACCGGTTCGAGCGGAATTCATTGCTAGATGTCGAGCAACGCTACATCCATGTTTATTCTGGCCATGGATACGGGATTGTCAACAAACATTAAGGAAACTGGAAAAGTTTTCTAACAATCACTGTCATCCGTTGCCCGACAAAAGCACTATTGTCCCCAGCTGGTGGACAATCACAACATATAGACAAACACGGGGCACTCATCAAGTCGATTGTGAGAAAACTTGGCATTATAAATTAGCGAGATGTGGGAATATAAAAACGGGTGGTCAGATCACATTTTGAAATTACAAAAATAGAATGCCAAAATTTTGAAAGTGTGATAGTGCATTCATATGAGAAATTCTCTCAAGCACAAGTTCACCATACCTAAAAAGTATATAGAGCATAGATCTCTCGCAAGGGGAATCTTTTTACGGACTCCACACTGCAGGAAAGACAAACTCCTGTCTAAAATAAGCAATGAAGGGATATGGAGTAAATGCACATGAGACAAAGTCTCTACAAATACATGGTAAAAAGCAATGGAACAACGTCTCTTCAGTACAGATCAAATCAAAACATTTTGAAATATATTATCTGAATCTGTGTATAAGCTAAAAAACAGATTTACAAAAATTAGAAATTGACAAGTTTCCAAATATATTCGTTTTTCGAGTCAGCATCGTAGTAATTGCTACTGGGTTGGTGAATACCCTCGGGACTAAAAGATCGCCAGATAGGGCATCAACCAGTAAATAAAAAAATACCGACTATACTGTAAATTTACTTTCTGCATACGACCATTTCTACAACTCTCTTCATTGCAGATCAAACCAAAAACCTTTGAAAACCATAATCCAAAATATGTGTAAAAGCTGATAGTCGAAAAGGGTCTCATTTCATTTATTTCTTTTAGGTATATAGCTTGATCTGTTATTGTATGGATTTTAAATGAATTGACCCATTATTTTGTGTGTTTGCATTACCTTCCACTTTCAGATAAAAATGTTTTGTAACAAAACCAAAAAGAAGAATTAAGTTTCAGAATATTGCAATTCAGACTACTTATGTCTCTTCAGAGCAGATCAAATCAAAACATTTTGAAATGCATAAAAATGTGTGTGAAAGCTGACAGGGGACAATTTACCAATAGAAACTAATTAGAAAAGACACCTGTTAATGGAAGGGCTATTCAAGACGGTGATACTACTAAGTGGTAAACAAAATGCTTTGAAATTAGGATATTGCAAGTTTGCAAATAACATTGGTTTCCGGGCTACTGGCTTTGTTAATACCCTGGAGGACTAACAACCCACCAGCAGACGCAATCGGTTAATATGAACACAATTATAGTTACTGGTCTTGTTTTTACAATACTATTGGAAACCGGATCTGCCTGTTCCACACAGCATATAAATGTTTATCCATGAACGAAATGGGCAAAATAAATAAAATTCGTTAAGTTAATTAATATGCTCCGTAAATTTGTGCAGTGAAATTATGAAAGGGAAACAATGAATACTTTGAATACATCCAGAAACAGTAAAAAATTCTATTGAAGTTTTAGATAAATTACAATGTATAGATAGACCAGTTTCTTCTATTGACAGTTATGATTTTTCTACACTTTATACAACCGTTCCGCCATAATTTGATTAAATCTAAATTGGGTGAACTTATTAAATGGTCTTTAAAATTCTCTGGTCTTCAGTTTATTTGCTGCAACAAAAAGCAAGGATTTTTCTCCAATATCTCTTACAACAATTATTGCTACTGGACATGTGATGATATGATTAAGGCACTGAATCTCTTGCTAGACAACAATTATGTTCGTTTCGGCACCATTGTTTATCATCAGGTCATTGGAATCCCCATGGGTACTAATTGTGCACATCTCATTGCAGACCTTTTTCTGTTCTGTTACGAACGGGAATTCATGAAAAAACTACAAAATGGAACTGTACCAAAAAGTGATAAATTTATTTCTATTTTCAATGATAATAGCAGGTATATTGACGATATCCTTACTATTGACAATCCCAAGTTTTTAGGCTATTTTGACACCATTTACCCACAACAACTGAAACTAAATAAGGCAAACAATGATTCTAAATACTGCCCTTTTCTGGATCTAAGTATCACCATTGACTCTGGTAAAATAAAAACTAAAGTTTATGATAAAAGGGATGATTTTGATCTTACAATTACTAATTTCCCCTTTCTTGACGGCGACGTTCCCTTAGCTCCATCCTACGGGGTGTATATATCCCAACTTGTACGATTCGCTCGCATTTGTTCCACCCTTGATGATTTTAATGAGCGCAACCTTACTCTTACATCCAAACTTTTACAACAAGGTTACAGATTTCATAAATTATTAAATACTTTTAAGAAGTTTTACAGAAGATATGAACATTTGATATCTAGATATGACATGACTCGCAAACAGCTAATAGCAAAGGGCATTTCTCATCCTCGATTTTATGGAAATATTGTTGAAAAATGTCAAAAACTGATAAATAATCCAGAAAAACTAGGACGTAACTTACATTCTTTACGTAATAGTGGATATCGACGAGTTCTTTACGTAATAGTGGATATCGATGGGATATTCTGAACAAATCCGTTAAATTGGCTTTGGATTCCAGTGACCTGAAAACTTTACATATATACTTGCCTCTCACTGATATTGCCGATGTCTGCTGAAATACATGAAGACTCTTTACCAAACCTTTCGGGGAGTTTTGAGTTTTATTTTTCTTCCGTAGTACGACATGTGTTACCAGCAGACTAGATTCCTTGAGCTAGCCGGCAGTTAAGCGGCGAGCACTCTTTGACACTTCTTTCAAAATTATGATTTGTCTTATGCATTTTCTGTTCCAAGATAGTGGTCATTGAGTTAGTAGTCTACCTGTATTGGGTTTTATTCGCATGTTTTTGATATTATAGGGAAACGGGATAGAGAAAGGGGAGGCTTGGGTACCCATAAACCGGTTTAACCCTACCGCTGGCTTTTGCTGGTGGCGGTACCAAGTCCGGCTATCCCGAGTTCCTATCGTTATTGATGTTTGTCTCTTGTTTTCATCATTGTTTTTCTGGTGCAGTTTGCTTGTAAATTGTTGCATGTGATTGTAGTTCCTGGCTATTGTGGGTGTTTGCTGTTTTCCTGTTTTTTGTAACAGAAGTAGCAAAGAAAAAGGGCAAGAATCTATATGAAGAACCCAAAAACCTGGCAATGTTATAGGACGAAAAATGAGAAAATGTCGTAAAATTTAAGACAAAAAAAAGGTCGTTGCAAAAATGAAATACTTTTGTTTTTGGGAGCTTCTCACTACTTGGGGTTCACATGCACTAGCAGTGTGTAACTTAAAAAAAACAGATGGATGTCCCAAGGAAATAGGTAAAACCAGGGGACTTCGAACTTTTCATTAAATTGTAAAACTTCCAACCAAACACAAAAAAAAACGTATAACAAAAAGACCTGTAGGATTTGTTCAATGTTGAAACTTCCGGGTATATACATTGTGCCAGGAATTTATATTTAAGGATGTTTGCTGGTCTATTTTAACATAACGAAGATTTGATTTGATTATGATTTTTTGTCAGAAAAGTGGAAGAGACGTAAATTCCAGTAAAAAATTATAGGTCACCGTTGTAGTTTTTTGAGATATCAGTGTTTAAAAAAATGCCGAGAAACTTCAATTTTTTTATAGGTTAAATGAGTATTTATTAATGGATGCGACAACATAATTTCAGGTAAATAAAATTTTGTCAGAACGCTCAAAAAGATGTATAAAATGATTTATGGAAAGCAATTTAGGGCCAATTGGCAAAAACAATATTAAGTTTATAAATGGATTAAACCAGAGACTTTTAGTTTTATCCTTTTCGGTTCAGCGATTTGACATAGAGTTGTCGAAATGGTCAAATGCAGAAACTAAATTCACAGTTACCTCTGTGTTTTGTTATTTAGCGACAAATTTTGATCAGACAGGTGCTAGGGACCATCAGGACCTAACTATGACGTATAAGCAAAGAATGTTGTTGAATGTCTCATCTTGCTAACATTCTACATAGCAAAACAGTGACATCAAACATTCCTCCTTATTTTAATGATCAATCAGTTCCACTTATCTCATATTCCTACACTAAACCAATTGCAACTTCCATTTTCAATTACAAACGGGTATTGCGTGACTTCCAAATTGATGACTTTAAAGCCAAACCACCTGATTGTGCTTGCTCCTCTTCCCCATTCAATTATAGTCCGGCTGGACACGTTATAACTGGTGACCTAGATATCGTAGACAACCTCAAACTACGAGATATCTTCTCAAAAGGTCCAAAATTTCGTGAGCCCCAGCACATCAGCTGGAAGTACAACTTCAAGATTTTGATGGATGCAGTTGAAGACTATGCCAGGAAGTGGGCAAAGAAAGAGAAAGAGGACGTTGAGACATTGTCCGACTGGATCAGGTCCATAAAGTCATTAATTGTAAATCGCATCCGGCGCCTAAAAACAGCTATGAAATCCAGAAATCCCAGTATATTTGAAGATCCCCTTGTAGAAAGAACTCTGTCCAACCTCCATGAAAATTACGTCATTGTCCCTGCAGACAAAGCTTCTAACAACATACTGTTTGTGTGTAAGAAACACTATCTCGACTG
>MJUU01016851.1:8749-153465 GCA_002080025.1 Modiolus philippinarum | reverse complement strand
TCCTTTAATTTCAGCTTCCGCTACATAGACGATGTACTTTCTCTTAATAATCCTAAATTTAAGGAGTATTTACATCAGATCTATCCAAATGAGCTTGAAATTAAAGAAACAACTGAAACACCTACTTCAGCTTCGTACCTAGATCTTTTATTGTATATTGACGAAGATGGACGTTTGAAATCTAAGCTATATGACAAGCGTGATGATTTTAATTTCCCAATTGTGAACTTTCCCTTTCTTAGCAGCAATATACCTACCTCTCCAGCCTATGGAATGTACATTTCACAGTTGATTCGTTACTGTCGAGCATGTAGTTTATACAGTGATTTTTTGAACAGAGCAAAAAGACTGTCCCAAAAGCTGCTTTGTCAGGGATTTGTTCAACCTTTATTAATTTCATCCCTCAAGAAATTCTATGGCCGTCACCATAGCATTATTGAAAGATATGACGTGTCAGTATCCCAAATGAAAGTGGACATTTTCAGCTAGATTCACGTCTTCCCGGATTTGACTACCGACTTTGACATTTTCCCGGATTGAATCACTCACAGTGTGACGGGTGCTGTTAACAGAGCAGGACATGCTTACCCTTCCGGAGCACCTGATGTCACTCTCAGTTTCACTGGAGTTCACACTGTGAGTGCTTTTGTTCTGAATGTTGTAATTTCTGTTTCTGTGCTTTGTATCTGTCTAACGTTATTGTTTTTGGGTCTAACGTCATTGTTTTCTGTGTTCTCGGTTTTGCCCTGTCTTTGGACTTCGATTTTTGTGAATTTCCCCCTTTGTTCCTTCGGTATTCTACTGCCGTTGTGACTTCAAGATGAAGCACTACATTAAAAGCGTTCATCCATTGCTTGGTTTAACAATGTGTTTGTACGGATTTTGTCCCATGTAATTTCACTCCAAATAATTTTATTACTAATGTTAAACATATACATGCTGACATCCTGCCATACAAATAGAATCTTCCACTTGTGTTAACTTTTTAAGGAGACATTCATTAACTTGTAAATAAATTTATTTCTTACTGTAAATACGATATGTTTTCTATTCATTTTACATTAGATATTCATTTTCCGAAATTATACAAACGCCTTTTAGATTATGTCATAATAATAACCTGAATAATGGTATACATCAGGTATGCTTTCTATTCAAGCAGTAACCTTTCTGCAGCAGCATAATAAACAAATAATATTTGAAGCCGTAATCAAAAATTGTAAAGAAGAAATAATTTTTGCTAAAACAACGGCAGTAGAATACCGAAGGAACAAGGGGATGAAATTCACAAAAATCGAAGTCCAAAGCCAGGGCAAAAACGAGAACACAGAAAACAACGACGCTAGACACAAAATCAATGACGCCAAACAGACACAAAGCACAGAACCAGAAATCACAACATTCAGAACAAAGGCACTCACAGTGTGAACTCCAGTGAAACTGAGAGTGACATCAGGTGCTCCGGAAGGAATTGGAGAGGAATTGGAAAAATATCGAATTGGAGGCCAAATCCAGTACCAAGAGGATCTACCGAGTGCGATACATGGAATGAAGTATTTTTAGGCTTAAAATTTTGATAAAAACAGTAAATTTCTATAATACGCGAGGTAAAATTTTCATTTCAGACAAGCCTGACTATTGGGCTGATGAATATCCTCGCAGACCTTTGGTCCACAAGAAGTGTCATCGGCCTTTGCGGTTCAAAATACAAAAAGATACCGTAGCAAAATTGCAAAATTAGATCACTTTATTCTTAAAGTAACTGTTTAACACGATCATCCGCCTCACTAATGCATGCATTTTTGGAAAATAGGACAGCAACTAGTAAAATTAAGTGATGTTGATCCACGTTTATAGTTTTATTGACATGCCTTCAAATTTCGCCAGTGTTAATATAGAAATATACAATATAAACAGCCCCTTCTTGCATAGGAAGATAGCCAAGCTGCACTGTTTTGCTACTTCTACAAATTTTATTAGTTTGACACCACATTTATTTCTTTTTCAGCCACATTTACTTGCAGTGAATAGTTGTCCTTAATTCAATTTCCGATAATGACTATATACATTGTACGAAATATGTAAAGTACTCTTTATTGAAATATTTCGTATTTTTATATTAATTGGCAAGCAAATGCATGTATCTTTTATTTCTAGTGATGTATTTATAAAAGGATATGGGGTAAATGCATACGATACAAAAACTTCTATAAATATATGTAAAACCAAGCAATGAAACAACGCTTTAACTGTTGTTCTACATCTTGAATTTTCTATGAGACCTTTAACAATGAGCTTTGCTCATACCTCAAAGTAAGTTATATGTATGTTTTTTATCATTCTAGATGCAAGGAGAAATAGCATTGCACTTATGGATTTACCTTGGTTTTTATTTGTATTTTCTGCACCTGTTGTATCACTGCTCCTGATATCGGTAGTTTTTGTTTTTGTTGGTTACATAGTAAGCTGGACATGTAAGAAGAGGAACATTTCTCACGGGAATATTGCAGGTAATCACAGGAATCTATTGGTATGTGCATGTACGATGTTTTCATTTTTCTTTAAGATAATCAAAATTTTATACAAGTAAATTAATAGTATTCCCTTTTAAAACCTGCATTTACTTTTCGATATCATTGAATGGAAAATATGATATTGATTAACATCCTTCTGAGATGCATCTTCGCACAAAAACAACATAAAGTCAGGAAAAGCAGACATCTATATGAATTCTTTTTTATTTGTAGTTTGACAACACATTTCTTCTGGATTCAAAAGTGGATGGCCATATTGTCTATATCATTATGCTCTGTTCGAATTATAATAAAACTTAATACTTGTTAACATCAGTTTCGATCGTTCATTTTAGCCAAAATCTTAATTTTTTTTCTCTATAAAACTGTAATATTTTATTTTAACTAAACTGACGATAAATAAAGAGATTTTTTTTCTTCTCTCTATTGAAAATAGCAATGTAATATTCGGAACAACATGTATTGTTCAAACTAATGACATAATGATAAAAAAAGAAATATTCGGTTTGTAAGTAGTGTTTTTGTAAAGTCAACATGGTGATTACGGAGAAATAGAGGAATTTCCGTAAAAAAAAATGACCATGAACAGCATGCATAAAATACATGTCATCTTTTCGAAGGTAGGAACAAAACGGGGCAACAAATAGCAGAAGTGGACAGTTTTTAATGCAAACATGAAAAAGTTGCCATTCTGACACCGGAAGAGGTATAAAATTCACATCTTCTAACAATGTTATGCAAATTTTGATACGTATATCCGAAAGATATGTTGATCATTTTTGATACATTTTGCTCCCCATTTGTTTTGTTTCGGTTTAAATTATTTCTATATTACCTTGTCATAAGTTGACGATGGCAATGGTAATCCAACTTTGATTTACCAAATTTTCGGATTTATTCATGCTAAAATATTGTTAATGCTATGTACTACGCAAAAACTTAATATAAGGCCTAATTAAACGAAAGCTGGTACTGACATTAAGGTAGCACGGTACAGTTTCTTTTTCCAAAGGCGACAATAGTGACATTTTCAAGATCTTCACCAATTCATAACTTTCACCCGGGATATTGTAGTATGCTCGCTTGCAGAGCATCCATTTAACTTTGAAAAACTACAAGTGAAATGTGGTCATGACCAATTCCCTTAAGAACCTCTAATCAAAGTACGCACTGCCCGTCAGTTTACTTGCGGTCTAAGCTGCATTGAATGGCATATTACCAATAATTCCAAAAAAAAAAAATAATCTCCACTAATAAAGGGCATATGAAAATTTCTTACATATTTTCTGAATCATACATAATTTGTCTATTTGAAAAAAAATACAACATGAATATTATACTTAATAACCAATCAGAACTCAGCTTTCAGAATTCACGCCTCTATAGAATCTTGGGTACACAAAAGGGAAAAACCAATTATATGTTTAGAAACTGCACCGTGCTACCTATAGGCGGACACATCAAACAAACTTCCAGTGTAACTGCCTCCTGGTGAAAGATGACTTATTTCTTAACTTATTTCAATAAAGAACATTTGCATGTACCATTTGACCTTGACCTCACAGTGCAATTTAAATGCCTACCCTATGGTACAAATTTGACTGGTTGTAAACACAGATTTCAAGCATACTATAAAATGCATGGTAGCAACTTTCTTGTTATTATAACTGTATTTAAGCACAGCACGAGTAACAGTGATTCAGGAAAATACAGCTCAAACTATATATGATATATTAAATCCTTGACTTCTGTCTGAAATATCATGTTTACATTGAAATTCTATGTTTCCAAATAAATGACCACTCCAGCTTTTACACAACGCCTTAAATTGGCCAGGAATGCAAAATGGCCAGGAGTCAGGTTTGAACGGGTTGGGGGAAACCCCAGTTGGGCTATTATATCCCAATTGGGATACATAGCTATATCCCAGTTTGGATATTTGACCAGTTATTTGGTGATAGCATTTTGAGGGTTTAATGCTGCATCATGATACATAGAAATAATAAATATATAGGGTTAGAGCTCTCAGGGGATATACTTCTGTTGTCAAAAGGGTGCTGCAAATTTTCTGCAGATCGATTTATTATATAAAAAGAATTAGTCACTTTGATTTAGCGATGACTTAAGTTTTAATGAGTTAACACCCGTTCTGTGCTGCTTCTCTCAAAGAAATATGTATCTAGAGTAAAATTAAGCAAACTTTGATAGTATAAGAAAGAAAGTTTTTTATTAGTTAACAAATGAAGTATTGAGATTTCCTCTAGAGTTCCTCTCTTTTTCCATGTCTTAGAAAATACTATGAATGTACAAAGTGTAGGTTATATCAATGGTTTTTGAAACCTCAAAAGATTTACATACTTTACAAACTAAACTTCAAATTCATTCTTAAAATATTTCACAGACTTCCCGTTTCTCATGCCATGATAATCTAACTATTTATAATTGCGATAACCTGGAATTATGACAGAATCAAATGCATACTTTTACATTCTAAAAATGTCTGTGCTGGTCAAATGCAGTATTATTAAAAAGATGTCGCTATGTCATTTTATGACTAAAATCACGAAGTTTCTCACATTTTATGTTTCATTACGCGGCATTGAAATGTGAAAAATGATTCATAAAAACTGGTCAAAACCCCAATAGGGATATAACCGTATATAAGAACATTTACTGTACCGAATCATTGCAAAATTTATTGACAAATTTCAACCAGTATAATGCTTATTGACTGATACTGCTATACCAAGCAGCCAAAACTTTACTAGCATATCCAAAAAGTCAAAATTAGTAGAGTCACAATTTTTTTCTTATTTTGAGCTCTCATTTGATGTTTTGATTCATATTATTCAATAAATCAGTTAAATCTATTAAACTAAGCATAAAAAAGTAGGATTGATTGATACCAAATTATAATATGACAATCTTGCATTTTAACCTATAGGTAGCACGGTACAGTTTCTTTTTCCATAGGCGACAAAGATTTTCACCAATTCATAACTTTCACCCGAGGTATTGTATTATGCTCGCTTGTAGAGCATCCATTTAACTTTGAAAAAATACCAGTGAAATATAGTCATGACCAGTTCCCTAAAGAACTTCTAATCAAAGAACGCACTGCCCGTCAATTTACTTGCTGTCTAAGCTGCATCGAAGGGCATTTTACCAATGGTTCTAAAAAATTAATCTCAATTATTATCCAGCACATGAAAATTTCTTATATATTATCTGAATCATAGATAATTTGTCTATTTGTAAAAAAATACAACATGAAAATTATACGTAATAACCAATCAGAATTCTCGCCTCAATAGAATCTTGGGTACACAAAAGAGAAAAACCAGTTCTATGTTTAGAAACTGTACCGTGCTACATTAAACTCTAGTCGATTTATGCAGGTACAAGCAATGATGCGAGGTACCAATTGTATTAATACAATATGATGTTAAGGTAGTTCGACACGATTGGCGCATTTGCGAAACACGAGTCGGATTCGGAATTGACTTGATTTTCAAACTGGAATATTCCTGTATTGGCCTATTCACTGTGACGTCATAATAGATTGATATACACTTTCCCGCGAATTAGCTCCCTTTTCCCGTAAATATTGTCTGTTTTGTAAATTATATAAAATATCTCTCTTAATCGAACGGTGACATATAGATTTTTTCAGCGTAACAGATAGCTAAAGTGTATATCTCTGAAATATCAAAAAATAAAAAAAATCTATCTGATATTTATTTTATATGAAAGATAAGCAATAAGCATGTTATCACAGTTCCCTATATATTCTTTGTAAATATTGTTGAAAATACTGCATTTTTCCTATTGTTCAAAGCCAGATAACGGGAAAAGATAACCGGTGACATATCATTTTTATTTTATTTTTGAATATATAGGTTAAGACCTACAAAATATCATAAGAGGAAAAAAATCTGTCTGAAATTTTTATTAGGATCGAACTACCTTAAATAGCCTAAAAGTAATGCATGAAAAGGTGAAGGGGCCAATGTGATATGGCATCGGAAAAAAGCAAAATGAAGCAGAAAAAGAATTACCGGTAGTATGGTTTATGAAAATGGACATTAATTGCCCAAGCCAAGTCCGACGCCAACAGTAAGCCATAGAACGGAGAAAAAATCATTTATGTCGCCCGATCTCCTGAAAAGATAATATATATACTTTGCCATCTAGAATAAAGGTGAAGTAAGTGAGAACCGAACCGTCAGTCTAAAAAGAACAATCCAAGGACAATGGCAACGTCGGAAAAACAAGGTGAAATTATTCAATAACTAATCGGATCAAGCAAATTACCAATTCACGGACAGAGTTAATTACAGCATGTTTCGATCACAAGTTGACTATGTTTGATAGTCATACCGTCACGATTAAACGGTGGCAACATATTTCACGTCCTTTCTAAAGGATTGCACTCTCAATAGATTATATGGTGTTTTTTTTAAACAGTAACTGTTAACAGACCCACAAACTTCCATGATAATTGGTCTAATATTAAACTATACTAGTAGACCTCTTTTCAATAGGGTCGAATATTAAAATATTTTTTCAGTTCGCTGTTTTTGGTGTGGTGCAGTCATCCTTATACCCTTCTTGAAAGAAACCATATAAGCCCAGTGGTTTAAGAGGGGTTCTTTGAATTTGCATTCGGTCAATGAGTTTTATCAGAATCAATTATATCTAAATTTTTGTAAATTTTGTTGAAAACTCCCTCATGCAAAGCTCTGTCCTGAGCTGATTTTGGCTTTTCATTTTGATCTTATTGGTTATTTGTTCTCTATTAGTTTTAAACATCTTTGAGTTTATGGTCTTCCAAACGTTTAGATTTTATCTGCACTGAAGAGACATAAGTTGTCGAAATGCGCATATACAGAATTTAAATTCACAGTAACTTCGGTATTTAGTTATTTGTTACCACTTGGTCGATGCCACTGCTAGTGGACTGTTAGTCCCGGAGGGTATTCACCAGCCCAGTAGTCAGTACTTCGGTGCTCACCCGAAAGCCGATTCTATTTTAAACCTTACAATATCTAAATTTTTTCAAATTTTGTTGAAAACTTAGGAGTATCTCCCTCATGCAAAGCTCTGTCATTAGCTGATTTTGGCTTTACATTTAGATATTGGTTATTTGTTGCCTATCAGTTCTTTACATTTCTTTGAATTTATGGTCTTCCAAACGTTTAGATTTTTTTCTGCACTGAAGAGACATAAGGTGTCGAAATGTGCATAGGCAGAATTTAAATTCACAGTAACTTCGGTATTTACTTATTTATTGTAAAAGATTACGACCTTCAATACCTCACATTGCATTGTTCGCAACATGAGTTTAAAGCATGAAAAAACAGCAAAATCTACATTAGAATATAAAAAACTCAACACCACGGATTGGTCAGCATTTCTCCAGCTATTTGACAATAAGATTTCAATAATTTAAAAATAAATTACAAGTAAATAAAACTAATTAACTATAAACAAGACAAATATTTGCCCATCTGAATCAAGCCGTTGATTCTGTCCGAAAAATAAGCAAATGTTTTGTCGATACGAAATATGAACGATTTTAGTAATTTTGGTTAATTTTTATTTTTTAATTATTTTATTAATCTTTTTATCTATTTATTTATTTTTGTCACAATCGTTATCTTTTCGACCTGGAAGGTTTTTTTGTTCAAATAAGGTAAAATTTGACGAGGTCAGTTTTTGATGTAGGGTGTTGTTGCAGCAAATACAGAAAAATATAATACTGCTATTACCCAAGTTGTAGGTTTTTTGAGATTAGGCTATTTATCATTAGAGAAAAAATACCAAAAAAAGTTCAATCAGTTTAATTGATATCTTTAAATCATATACTTTTTGTTAAATTTAGGCGATGCAGAAAGTGGGGAGCAGCTTCAGAATCTAATGGAGAAAGAAAGCAACGCTCAAGGAAATGAGGGTGTGCTGCAGAATCTGAACGGTCATCCCGACAATAGGTAAAGTAACATGACCGAAATTGAATGCTTCAGGAACAACAGATGCAAAATATTGGGTTAAATTTAAAGAACTTCTGGATAAAATTTGACTAGCTGTCTCTGTTCACTTGGTTCACTCAGCCCTCAGTTGATCTGTGTACTTATTTCGTTGAAGATGTAGGTTTAGCAATCTAGCAATGAGTTCTGCTCAAATCGGTGCTAGGGACTGTCTTGGCATAACTATTAGGTATGAGGAAAGTTCATTACCAAAGGCTTCATTGTGATTTCAACGTGAAGAACAACAATGTAAACGTTGTTCCATTGCTTGGTTTTACCGTGTATCTGTAGACAATTTCTTGTGTTCATTATCGCCACATTCTTTCATTGTATAAACACTTGCATTGTGAACCTTACAAATTATGGAGGTATCGTCAGATCCTCCGAAATGGTAACCACAATCTCTCTATGTGTGACACCCGTCAAACTGCCAATGGAAAGTTTGGATTTATAATAGGCAGCGTTTTCCGTTCGTTGATAAACTTTGCATCTAAACAAAGGTGTATATTGTCATTTGTGAAATGGAAACATTGTTAAGCAATCTTTTAAATTATTGCGACGAACGTAAAACTTTTGTAATGACAGTAAATAACAAAATACAGAAGTAATGGATTATTTAATTTCTGCATATGAAAACTTATGTTTCTTCTTCAGTGCAGATCAATCCAAACATTTTGTAATCCATAAAAGACTCTTCTGTTTGTTTTCAACATTGTATGCTTTTTCCTATGTTTTAAATACCACCGATGAGTGTATTTGATTACTTTTTGTGTTAGATATTTTTATGTATTATGTTAAATTATCGGAAGAAATATCGGGTGTTATCGAAATATCCATGTATTCTAAAAATTTGTCGATGTCTTATGGAAAACCGTCATTATGTATTCCTTTCTGCGGAGAGAGAAATATTTAATAACCTTTCTTTCTTCTTCGTTTTTTTTTCAGTACAACCTTGTTCTGGGCATTATATTGTCTAAGGGCCAGTTTGTTAATATTAGGTTCTATTGTGCATTGAATCGAGGCAAAAAAAAAAAAGGTCACTCTGACTTTGACCTTGAACGTCAAGGTCAATTAAGGAGGCTAACTCCTGATGTTGTTTATATCAAGGATCTCTTGAAACCTATTTTAATTTACAAAGCATTGAAGACTAAATGAAATGGTTAAAAGAAATATATAGGTCCATGTGCTTTTTACCGAGATACAAGTCATAAAAAATTGGCGTGAAATGGATTCCTCCTAAATTTAATATTAGGATTATGTTTTGTCTAAAAGCTTAGAAGTTATATCAAAAAAATTATAATACTTGTCAGGTGTCATAATTTGACCTATGGGAGTCTGTGTGCAAAATTATTTAGGCCATTGTTCAGTCTGTTTGGCAAGTGAAAGTACAGTTTTTTTTGTACGAACCTTAAAAATGCACAACATAGCAATCAAACTTAAATATCCCAGGAAGAAAGTAAGATAAAAAAGAATGAAATACAGAATGAACTTTCTTTTTCATATAAATGAATTATAAATTAAGAAAACCATAATCAAAAACTAATTGGTGATCTAAACATAAAAAAAAACAAACAGTGTAATATACATGTAAAAAAGCAATGCTGTATTTATGTTATAATCTTTTTTCCCTTGTGTATCTTTTTACTCAGATTATTCAATACCATAAGCCTGTTTTTATGCACTTGACCATAAGTTAAGGACCACCTGATTTGGTCGAAGTTTATTTCAAAGTTATATTTTTGAATATTTATATTTGTTTTTTTTTACACATATGTATTGTGCTGACATGCTGTCTTAGATTTTTAAAGAAGGAGAATCGAAAATCGTTACTTTGAACTTGAGCTACCCTAGTCTCCACAATGTTATCTAAAAGAGAGTAAATTATTTGTTTCTACGGATGAATGGCTAATTTGACATTAAAACCTGACAAAATATGTTCTTATTACTCATATCTTTAAGGATGTAGTAAGGTGAAAATAAAGAAATCTACGATTTTAAATTAATACCATGAATGGAAAGAGCTTTGAAAAAGGAATAAAGTTAGCTAAAGATATTGATAGGTTATGGACCTTTTTTTCATGATATTTCACAATTTTAAAAATTGTGGGAAAATGCTCTTTTGGACTTTTTCCTTAGTATAACATGGACACATAATCGATTTCTTTTATATGGAAGGAAAATCTTCAATCTGATGAAATCTTGTTTATTAACTTTAAATGAGCTACTGAAGCCTTTTATGACTAGAAAATTGGATGTAATGGGGCAAAATATATTATATAGGAATAATGGATAAGACCAAAGAAATCTGAATGACTTTTACAAACTTAAAAAAAAATCACCTTACTACATCATTAAAATTGGGGTTACTGTGTTATTGGAAGGTTGCCAAATAAGTTAATTGTTATGGCAGTACTTTTTGGATGTTCTTTATAAAAGAAATAAACGAAAACTTTTTAATAGTGTTAATATGTGAACATGAAGGCAATTCCATCAATTTGATTATTATTTAAGTAAGATGCTTCGAAATTTTATTCGCTTTTTTGTGTGAATGGCAAAAAAATTGATAAATAAAAATTGTCCTTTTTGGGTAAAAATGGGAAAGAATTGGAACTGGACAATTTCGTGAAAGAATACCCTTCAAACTGTATAAAAACTGATTATCTCCCTTACATGAATTTAAGACATCTCCAACGATTCAAAAACAATGTTCTTGTATGTGTGTTTATTTTGACAATTTGAAATTTTCAGTCTCTGATAGCGTTACTTTCCAGAGGATATCTTACACTCAGTGAAACTCGTTTCCTTGTAATCAACACCAATTTTTTTAGCTCATTTTGAAATACCCATTGAACATGCATCTTTTTGTAGGATTACTGTACCTTTATGACTGTTTTTCTTGTAACTGGAATAATGTCGTAACAAAGAATTGACATATGAATTGTCAAATTTATTACTTCACGTTTAGTTCAAATAAAAATATGAGTGGTCCGTTTATTTATGGCCAAGTGTATATTTCGTACTTTCCTTCACTAAAATTCATCTTATAGTTAATTTTCTATATTGTTAGATATAAGCACATGTGATTATACATAGGGGAAAATAAAATATTTAATATTACAATTTTCGTTTCGTAAAATATGATTTTATATTACCATTCCTTATTAGACTTATGTATAGATAACCTCTCTTTAATTACTTGCAGAGAACCTGAGTAGCATCGACACTACGAGAAGACATTGAGAAGGTGTCTCATGGAAACGTGTTCAGAAATCTCTTTGCATCCTGTTTTACTGTTATGGGATTTTATTGTAATCTTAACATATTGTATTTAAACCTGAGCTCATTTTGTAAGGAATGCTTTCCGAAATACTCATATAGGCTGCTTAATTTTCATTGATTATTTCATATATCTGTTGTTACAGATAAATAGATTGGTTCAATTACTGTAAAACGGTATACTGTATTTCAACGTACAGTTTAAACGCGATACTTTTAGAGGGATATAATGGTTATTCGTGCTGTATTGAAATCTGATGCAGCCCATGCCATTTGTGGTGTAAGCAGATTTGTTGATTTTGTAACAGCTTGTATTCCTAGAGAGATAAGAAAATTATTTCTCTAATTTCTAGCAAATATAGCAAATGCCTGACCGGTGTGATAAAAATATTTCTCGTCTCTAGTGAAACAACTCGCGTGAAATTTCCCGCCAAATCTATTCGGAACATAATCCTTGGTTTTTTACATTATGTCATTTGATAAAGATTTTCTACAACTTAAACACGTTAATTATGAAGTTATCTTGTTAAATAAATTTTCAGATATTTAAAAACTTGGCAAGGCTCGTTTTCAAACATTTGCAAAATTGATTTAACTCGATGTGAAAATTTCATAATCAGCTTAGTTCTCGTTGTAGAAACTATATATAACGAATTCAGAACCCATAGAAGCATAATTATCAGTTTCAAATTGTTCAATAAGCGGCTATAACATAAACTTACAGCTTATTTCTATTTCTATAAATGTTTTAAAGGATTTATTTATTTAGTAATGAAAAAAAATAGTAACTTATGTATTTTTACGAAAAAGGCGTACTTGATATGCTAAATTTGGTATTGATTGTACTTTACATTTGGTGACAACAGCTAGATCTATAACATTTTTTTTTCTTCACACTTAATCTTTCTAAGGTTTTGGGCAGCCAAGCAAAAAATTACCTGGTGACAAATTAGACAGGTTGAGGAAAACCCCAACTGGGGTACTATACCCCAATTGAGGTATAATATCCCAATTGGGGTATACGGTTATACCCTAATTGGGTTATATTACCAGTTATTTGTTAATCATATTTTAGGAGTTGAATGGCGCATCATCATACATAATAATTATAAATCTATAGGATAAGAGCTTTCGGATGATATACATCTGTTCTCAAAAGGATAATGCAAATTCTCTGCAGCTTGATTTATGATTTTACAAACCAGTGTCTCTGATTTAGAGAAAACATAAGATTTGAGGAGCTAACAATCGTTCTATGCTGCTTATCTGAACGAAAACTCTTTCTACATTCGAATAAAGAAAACTGTGATAGATTTAGGAAAATAGTTTTTGATTATCAAAGAAATTTAGAGGGGAGAAATATTCAATAAACATGTCTTTTGATTTCTTTCAGAGTTTTCTCTCTTTGTCCATGTCTTAAAAATACTCTGAAAGTAGCCTGTAACAATAGTGTGAAACTTCAATATCTTTAAGAAAAAGAAGGGAAACGGGGAATGTGTCAAAGAGACAACGACCCTAAGGGGAGCAATAACAACTCAAAGCCACCATAAGATCTTCAATGAACGGTGAGGAAACCCCACACCCAACGGTAGGTCGGAGTCGGCCCCTAAATAGAGAGTAATCAAGTTCAGCGAAATAAGCATCTTCCTAGACTCCGATAGACATAAAGTGAACTAACAAGAAAACAGACAAGACACACAAAGGCTTAATAAACTTCCTGACTTAGGACAGGCGCAAACCTGCTGCGGCGGGGTTAAACTAGTTTTATTGGGCCCAAACCTTCCCCCTATAGCCAATGTGATAAATAAAAAAACGGTCGTAACAACAGTAAAATTCAGTTGGCAACAGGACTGAGTCAACTGTGAAAAATGAAACTGAAAGAACTAAATATACGGACATAAAAATGAAATCACAAAAGACTACTAGCAGTTAACTGACATGCCAGCTCCAGACCCATTACCAACTGACAAATTAAGTTATGTACCCTCAGTATACAGCTTCCATCAAGATCCCTTCCTTTGAGGAGTTTAGCATAATGATTTCATGTATATACCGGAATACATAACCCGTGTCCATGCAATACTGATTTTAGAAATTTAGAATGGGTTTAGTTAAAATGCAAAGACTCTATCAAAAAATCAATGTTAATACCAAAGAAGGCCATACGTAATGACTTGACGACAATACCGTAATTATAACCCTTATGAATTAGACGATTTAAAGGTTTTATAAGTTTGTTAGGCGAGTGTAAGTATTTTTTACTTTTATGTAAAACATTACCATAAAATAAGGGGTGTGAAATGCCAGCCTTGATCAGATGTTTACAGGTTGCATTGTATTTATGAACTAGGTCTTTATATCGATGATACAATTTAGTAAAGGTTTTAACAAGTTTATGATAACGAAAACCTTGATGTAATAGTTTTCAGTTATGAAAAGATTCCGTTCATTAAAATCGCAAACTTTATTACATACTCGAGCAAATCGAACAAGTTGAGATATGTAAACACCATATGATGGCGCTAATGGAACATCACCGTCCAGAAATGGATAATTAACTATGGGAAAAGAAAAATCGTCCCTTTTATGATAAATTTTAGTGTCTAATTTACCATTCGCTTTGCTTATTTTTACAAACTAAACTTCAGTTCAACTAGATTATATTTTCAAATACTTCACGTTTCTCTTGCCTTGATATTATACCCAGTTACATTTGCGATGATCTTTCATTTTGACAGAGTCAAATATGTGATTTTACGTCCTTACAATTCCCCTGCATCATCAAGTGGGTGGCGATATTTCATTTAATGACAGCAATCACGAAGTTTCTCATGTATAATGTTTCCTTACGCGCCACTGAATTAAGAAAAAATAATCTATATGAAACTGACCAGATACCCTAATTGGGGTATAACTATATACCCAGATTGGGATAATTTGGGTATAATACCCCAATTGGGGTTTTCCCCAACCTGTTAGAAACGTCATGCGTGTTATTATACCGGCATTAATACAGTTGTATCTTTCCTAAGCTGATTTTCACTACAACTTTCACCTATTTCTAAAATATAAAACACAACGATTCTTAAGTAGTATGTAGTCACATCTTTCAAGGATATTAAATTCAGTGTTAATGTGGGTTCAAGATAAGTTAGTAAATTTAAAGTTAGCTACGTTTTTCGAAGAATCATGCTCAAAGCTCATCTTTATAGCATATTCTTTGAAGTGTGCTGAATAGGTATCCCTGTAGGTTCTATTCCTGTTTAAAACATTTGAAAACGTGAAGCACACGTTTTGAAGGTATACGCAGAACTGCTAAGGCTCACGCTTTGGGCATGACAGTCACGATTTCCAACTCCAAATAACGTATCAAGCGCATCTCTTTCAGTGTCATGCTTTTTAAATTTTCGAGAAAAAATATATTTCAAATAGGATAATGATCTTTTTATGGAAAAAAACAGTTATTCGGGGTTGTTTCGCATATTCTTTCATATAACTTGTTGCTTTTCGATAAACAGGTTGGGGGAAACCCCAATTGGGCTATTATATCCCAATTAGGCTATTATATCCCAATTGGGATATACGGTTATATCCCAATTGGGGTATTTGACCATTTTTTTTATGAATCATTTTTTCACATTTCAAAGCCGCGTAATGAAACATAAAATATGAGAAACTTCGTGATTGTAGTCTTCAAATGACATAGCGATATCTTTTTAATAATACTGCATTTCACCAGGACAGACATTTTAAGAATGTAAAAGTATACATTTGATTCTGTCATAATTTCAGATTATCGCAATTATAAGTAGTAAGATTATCAACGCATGAGAAACGAGAAGTCTAAGAAATATTTTAAATAAATTTGAAATTAGTTTATGCAATATGTAAAGATATTGAGGTTTCAAACACCATTGCAATAACCTACATTTTGCACATTCATAATAATTTCTAAGACATGGACAAAGAGAGGAAACTCTAAAGGAAATCAAAAATCATATTCATGTGACTTTTTCTCCATACTTCGTTTGTTTACTAATAGAAAGCTTTCTTTCTTATACTATCACAGTTTGCTTAAATTGAATCTAGATAGATATTTCTTCGACAGAAGCAGCATAGAACTGGTGTTAACTCATTTAAGATTAAGTTATAACTTAATCAAAGTGACTAATTATTTTTATCATAAATTGATCTGCAGAATATTTGCAGCATCCTTTTGACAACAGAAGTATATCCCCTGAAAGCTCTAAACCTATATATTTATTATTTATATGTATCATGATGCAGCATTAAACCCCCAAATTGTTCTTAACAAATAACTGGTCAAATATCCCAATTGGGATATAGCTATATATCCTAATTGTGATATAATAGCCTAATTGGGATATTATAGCCCAATTGGGGTTTCCCCCAACCTGATAAATGTCTGCTAAATTTATTATTTTCTTTCCTTATTATGACAAGAATTTTGTCTCTAATTCTTTTCTATGACCACCTGATATGCCCTCAAAATGAACCAATTTGTGTCTTCGAGAATAAACCTTGCAGGCCAAACCCCCAGATACCCCGTCTCACACGGGGAACCAAAAGCCACTTTTACATTTCTTTATCAATGTAGAAACAGTTGAATGATTGTCTATTAAAGAGACAATGGTTTATGTACAAGTTAAAGCCATTTTTTAATAGTCATTAGTGACATGTGTTCAATTATATGCATATTTCCCCTTTTGTGCTAGTCATATGTAAATACATATTTTTACATTTTTTTTTACAATAATGGTTGATTCTGACTTCACTTCGGACATATTGAGTGAATAACAAAATACCGAAATTAGTGTGTATTCAGTTTCTGCATATGCAATGATTCTATATTTTGTTTTATAACATTTTATGTTTTCTCTTGTTTTTACTGGTAATTATTTGCATTTTATTTTTATTTTAAGTCCTTTTTTATATTTATTTCGGAGAAAGTTTTACAGTATATCATTGACATATTATAGTGTATTAATAAAATTATTGTAGAAGATTGGCCTTCATACATGTCATAATAATTTGGCTAAAACTTCATTGAAATGGTTGATGTTTTTCAGTTAGACGTATTAGAGTTGCAGTAAGGGTAAGCTTTTCTGTCAGGAAAGCTAAATGTGTGAGGTCATAATTAGTTTTATTTTTATGAAAATTCATTGGAGTGTAGTATGCATGGCTCCAAGATCAACACATATTATAAGTTGTTTGAACATTTTTGTATACCATAATACGTTGTTGTTGAGTGAACCATTTGAGGTCATTGAGGATTTCTGCTCCGCTGTTTGTATTAAGATAATGATTGAACATATATCTAAAACAAAACATGTGTTGTGTAACAGCTCCCAAAGTCAAACTTAAAATGTATAGATATAAGGACATGTGAGCTGTGAAAATCCGTGAATTTAAAATCTATAAACGAAATAATAAATACATAATGAAATTAAAAAGAGCATAAATATTAAAAAAAATCGACCATTTTATTTCGACAGATCTGTCTTCTCGAAGTGGGTAGTAAAGAATGACATTGTAGATTAAAAATATAATGCAAAGCAGATAAAAAGTTTTGACATTGTGTATGCACTGGTGGCAACAGACGAGCCCATGAAACTCATACAGCTTTAAGACATGGTCAAATCCCTAGGTTTTAAAGTACCCAATCTAAAGAAAACTCTTTGTTACAACTTACGTCTGTTGTCCTGGCCTCCATGTAATTTATTAGCGCTTTTACTTGCATATCTTGTTGGCAACAACGGCAGTAGAATACCGAAGGAACAAGGGGAGCGATGACTACAAAAATCGAAGTCCAACCATGGCAGAAACGGTAACAGATAAAAACAAGGACAAAACAAGGACGTGAGACAGCTACAATGCACGGAAATAAAAAGATAACATTAAGAACTAAGGCACTCATAGTGTGAACTCCCATGAAAACCGGGAGTGACATCAGGTGCTCCGGAAGGGTGAGCATGTCCTGCCCCGCTAGCGACACCCGTCACACTATCAGTGAGGCTTATCTTGTTTGGAAAGATCTGTTTAGTAGCGGATTGGTAAATGTCATTCTCTAACCCTTAGACAAAACCAATTGAAGTCTATGGTACATGTTACTTCTCTAACCCTCAAACAGTACCATGGTAAAATTTTGAAAAGCTTTGGTAAATCTCTATAGTATTTAAACAATCACAAGGACAAATCGGTAACACAAACACAACTGACGAAGACAAAACTAAAATTTTACAGTATGATGTACAAGACAATACGAAAAACTAAAGTACTGACAGTGTGAACTCCCATAAAAACTGGGAGTGACATCAGGTGCTCCGGATGAGTAAGCATGTCCTGCTCCGCTAGCGGCACCCGTCACACTATCAGTGAGTCAATCCGGGGTTGAGTCAAATCCGGTTATGTCAAATCCGTAGAGACGTGAAATCTAGCTGAAAATGTCCGTTTTCATTTGGGACACAGACACGTCATATCTGTCAATGATGTCATGGTGACGGCCATAGAATTTCTGAAGGGATGAAAGTAACAAAGGCTGAACAAATCCCTGACTAAGCAGCTTTTGGGACAGTGTTGGCAGTGATTAAGGAGTTTGAAATGATTGCCGACTAGGCAATCAGAATCAATACGGACAGAGCGAATGTGTTCCGCAAAGTGGTCCCCGAGTTGGTGGTAGGTATCTCCTACGTATATCTTTGACACTGCCTAGATATGATAGCATAGACCAGATTTCCTATTGTGCAAGCGCATCTGTTATGTATAGTGAATGTGTTTGCAGGACCTCAGATTTCGTTGGTTTCGAGAGTTACGGATACTGCAGGCACTTAGATCGGCTTCATTCTTTGACCTTCATCTTGAAATTAACAACAAAGGTAGACAAAAAACTTGGCAGTATGACAAACGCGATGACTTCACTTTTTCAACCGTCTACTTCACTTCTCTTAACAGCGCCTGCATATGGAGTGTACATTTCCAAATGCATTCTCTACTATAGTCGATAGAATGACTACCCTTCCATGGCTTTAGCTGCTCACAAATTGACTTCTTAAACAACGGTATGTTACCCATAACCTAAGGGCAATACTATAGAATTTTTTAGGTCGACCTTACCATCTTGTGGACCACTATGGGATATATGTTTCCAATATGACAACTGTTCTTTTAGTTTAAGCATAAGTTTGTTTTCCCTTTCTGGATTTGAATTTGCTACCGGAATTGACACGACGGGTGTCTTACAAGAAGTAGTCTACCGGTGCATCTGATTTCTGCAATGTTTTTTTTTATTATTGAGTGTGTGTTGTTCATCTGTATGTGTGTCTTCATATTTTTTCTATTCCGTTATGTGATGTTTGATGTCAGTTACTTAAGAGGCTGAGTGTCCACAGCTAAGCATTCATACTTAAGCTTCAGATGGACAAGTACAGGTTGGCCTGCAATTTTTTTTTTTTTTACCTTTTTCGATTTTTTTTTTTATTTTTATGTATGTGTTTATTGTAATTAAATATATGAAGTTGAAGATAAGCAAAAAAAGCGTTTAAAATTTGTTGGATTTACCATGACTTCTAATGTAATTTACTCCATTCCTTTGTATATATTAAATATAGCTTAGATTCATATGACACTTATTTGGAATTGATCTAAGTTTACATGCATACCTGTGGGAATGTTTGCTTATGATCGAATGTTTTTGAGGTTGTTTTCAATATTATTACGCCAGAGAGCAAATGACTAAATACCGAAGTTACTGTAAATTTAAATTCTGCATATGCGCATTTCGACAACTAAATGTCTCTTCAGTGCAGATAAAATCTAAACGTTTGGAAGACCATAAACTCAAAGATGTTTAAAAACTGATAGAGAACAAAAACCAATAAGATCTAAATGTAAAGCCAAAATCAGCTAAAAACAGAGCTTTGCATGAGGGAGATACTCCTTAGTTTTAAACAAATGTTAAACAATTAAATGTAGTCAGTTCAAATTTTAATTTGATTTGCATGATTCACGTAAGACGATTCTATGAATGTTTGACCTGGCATACAGCTATGACTTGTATTTTAATTGTCATAACATCATTATTTTTAACCTTGCAGTGTCAGGCTGACAGTATATGACTTTTTTCTTAAAAATATTTTAATTGCTAGCTGTATAAATAAGAGAACACACCTAACAAAAAAAAAATGCAATAACGGTAATTACTGTATATCTTATACATTTTATGATATATGTATGTATTTGTTAAACTCTTTGCGCTCTCAATGTAAATCGGGAGACGCATACATATTTCTTGATGATAATAGTAATAAAATGTGAAATTGTTAGTATTACGGTCATAATTGAAATTTACACAGAGGTATTCAAAACTGCAAAAGAAGGAAATAGGGTAAATGTCAAGGAGAAAACTACCAAAAACATATCATCATGTAGGTGTCATCGTACGGTCTTCAACACAGTGAGGAACCTTACACCATATAGCAAGCCCTAAATGGCCCAAAAAGTAAACAAGAGGCTCTCAAGAGCCTTAATCGCTCACCTGGACAATGGCTGACATATACAGTAACAATAATTCCAGTATTTTAAGGGCATCATTTTCAAATCTGTTAATAGACATTGACCTTATATTATATAAAGTTAAACTATTTTCCAAACTGGCATCTATTTTGGATGCAGGTGCAGACTACTGTCATCTTTGTTGAAATGGACCATCTATGGACCAATGCGTCTAATTTTTGTTCCGATTGGCTAAATATTTTAAAAGAAGATCCTTGAATGCTTTTTGATGGGTTTCAAAGTAAAACTGTGTTCCCCACTGGGGCCCACTGGGGCCATCATGCAGACATGCGGGGCAAATTTTTAAACAGAAACAACTATGAACCATTGTGACCAAGTATGTATTTATTATTGGCAAAGTATTAGAGGAGAAGATCTTTGAATGATTTCCAGTAGGGTCCAATGTTAAATCTATGTTCCCTGCTGGCAGCCATCTTGAATATAGTACGGACTTTTTCCATGGTACTAATTAAAGAATATTGTATCCAAGTGTGGTTCCAATTAGCTCAGCAGTTTCATAGAAAAAGATCTCTGAATATGTTTTTCCAATAGGTCTGTTTGTTAAAATTTTATTCCTTGCAGGCGGCCATTTTGGATTCAACGCAGACCCGAAAAAAACGATTTTTGTGCAGGTGGCCACCTAAATACTATTGTGGCGAAGTTCAGTTCCAATTGGCTCAGCAGGTCCATATGGTCCAATGTTAAAGCTATGATCATAGTTTGCGACCATCTTGGATAAAGCGCGGATCTATTAACATCTTTTTTGCAGGGGACCACCTAAGGACTATTGTGGCCAAGTTTGGCTTCAATTGAACCAAAAGTTTCAGAGAAGAAAATATTTGACTTTATTTTCCCATAGGGTCAATGTTAAAATTATGATACCACTGGCGGCCATCTTGGATATAGTGCGGTTCAGAAAAAACAACTTTTTTGCAGGGATCATATTACGACTATTGTTGCCACGTTTGGCTCCGATTGACTCAACAGTTTTAGAGGAGATCTTTGGATGCGTTTTTCCATAGGGTCCAATGTTAAAATTATGATCCCCTCTGAGAGCCATCTTGGCTATAGCGCGGATTTTAAAAAGCAACTTTTTTGCATGAACTATCTGAGGATTATTGTTGTCAAGTTTGGTCTCGCTTGCGACCGTCTTGGATAAAGCGCGGATATGGAAAACAACTTCTTGCGCAGGGGACCATCTGAGTACTATTGTGGCCAAGTTTGGTTTTTAATTGGCCTATTTGTTTCAGAGGAGAAGATCTTTGAATGTGTTTTCCCATAGGATATAGCACCAATCTTAAAAAAAGCAACTTTTGTGCAGGGGACCATTGAAGGACTATTGTTGCCAAGTTTGGTTCAAGTTGGCTCAGCAGTTTTAGAGTAGAAGATCTTTGAATGAAAAATTTACGCCGGACGGACGGACGGATGACGGGCGGACGGGCGACGGACGAAAAGCGACGATAAATGCTCACCCTGGCTATATCCAGGTGAGCTAAAAATAGAATAAATCAAAGGAAACAAACGACATCCAAAAACCCGAATATCAAAAAATTAAAATTTCATAAGACGACAAGGAAAAGCCAATATATTCCTTGGTATAGGTACGCAAATTGCAGTTCCCATCAAAGTAAAATGTTGATGTTTGCATCGCCCTAATCATTATGTTAGGAACACGAACGTTTTCATTATCAAAAAAACTGAAAAACTTAGGTATATATACATTTAGTTTGAAAACGTTTAAACCACTTTGAAGTATTTTCTTATTTATTAAAATTGTTATTGTGTCTAAAACTATGCATCCATCACGCACATCTGATGAAAATTTCAATTTACAGTTAAAATGTTGCTTAAATGATTCTGAATAATTTGTTGATAATAGATATAATAAAATAAGCGACATTTATGCTGCTAACTTACATTTTTTTTTAATTCTTAATTTATAAAGGGCAGATAATTCAAAAGAAACTATAAGTGAAAAATCACATTTTCATGATTTTTATCAAATATTTATGGCCAATGACCCCCATTTTTAATTCTCATATTTACAAAGGAATATCGTTCATATACTTGTAACTGCATTTTCACCAAATTCCGTCGTTTTATTCGCACAAAATTTCTAAAATTGGATTTCAAATAACAATTTTAATTTCAGCCAGCAAAACTTGAAAATATTTCAGCTATACGAAAAATGGACGAAAAATGGACGAAAATGGACCTGGCAAAGAGTAGACAGTTATTTGTTTTGATGACCTTTTTTCTGAAGAATAAGTCAAGTGTAGTCAGAATAACACATCTAAAACTGCTGTTTTTCCAACGGTACCATTACGTGCTGCCTGTCCGATATCTAAATAATGATCGATAAAAGGTTAGTTGTTTTCATTTAGAAATGCTTGGTCAAGAGTTTCTCTCGATGGACTTTCTAGTCAACAAATTGAATTGTTCATCAGGAAAATTGTCATTTGGTCATCATCATTCAGCATTTATCCATATATTCATCAAAAGATATTCTTTCTAGAACTTCTGAAAGAGTGCTGTTTTATGGCAATGAATAGTCGGCTATACTGTATTCCACTCAGTACTCCATTCCAGTCATACCTGACTTCAGTAATTTATCTCATAACCCACAGCCTTTAATTTAAAACCAACCACTTTCATGTATGCACAAACGGTATGAATGTGCATATCAGTATGATATTTTTTTCATTTCTTTCTGATCCAAGTTCAAATAAGAAGGAAAGCTTTCATACAGATGACTAGTTCTATTGCCGTTTTTACATATTCCTGTCGTCTGAAAAGTCTGAAAAGTACTTTGAAATTAAAGGCTGATTAATTATTGGATAGTAGTAAATCGTTATTAATATTACTGGAACAATCCAATCTTGAGTTTTTATATATCTGGCTATCACCAAGAGAATATCTGTTTTGCTTACAATGTAGAAAACATCATTTCTTCCTGGAATTTTCCATCTAACAACACGATAAGGTGTACTTTCGTTTTTTGTTTACATAGCAATCTGGTGGGTCAAATCATGATGTGAAACTTTAATTTTGTATTTTTACAGCTAAAAAAATGTCTAATTTTGGTGACTTTAAGATGAACAACAACAAAAAAATCTCGTTTTTACCATGTATTTGTAAAGACTTTTTCTCATGTGCATTACCTCCATATCCTTTCATTCAACAACTAAAAATACTTATTATAATTGTGAAGACATCTTAGTGCTGATATTGAAAAGAGAACTCATGTTATACCTCAAACTTTTTTCTTATATGGTGATAACATCTTGTAATTCGCGGAAACTAAGGAAGTTTTATTGAACAAACTTACAGAATAATGTGATAAGTTGAAATTTAAAACTTATTAAATAAAAATGAAAATTTCTGTAGAAGGCTGATTACGAACAAAATAAAATTAATCTCTAAATGCTGTATACTGTAATTATCTATTGAGAACATAATAAAATGGACATTAAAAATAATAGTTTATTAATCATTTTTTATGAAATGGAGTGACGAAACTATGCATTTGATATGATAACTCTCAACAGTTCAACGTGGTCTGTTCGGTTTTATCAGTATTGCATCCAATTAAACTAGAGGTTTATGTTATTAATTTGAAAATACATAACACTTCCAATAAAACCATTGCGATATTGTACTATCATCTGGAAATAAAATATATAAGGGGTATCTTACTTAGATTAAAGGATACATTGTATCATATTAAGATGACTTATATCACTTTCATATAGTTAATTTCAACCCTGTGGTTAAAGTTTTCTAAATATAAATAACTGCATCAAATCTTTAGGGAATCATTTGAGATCTGGACAGAAGCAAGAAAATGGCCAGGATTTACCTCTAGTTGAAAAATGTCGAATTTCTTTTAGTTTTGCAGTATTTTTTTCCATACTTGAACTAGGTTTTTTTTTGCGTTAAAAATTTTTAAATCTGATTTGAATTTCACAAAAAGTGGTAAAAAGTAAGAAATTGTCGGAAAATTACCCCGAGCTGAAAAAATTGGAATGTTTTTTTAGTTTTTCTGGTATTTTTTTTCCAAATTTGGACATACATTTTTTCTAGAAAATTCCAATGTCAGTTGTCAAGATTTAGGATAGAGTCCTTGAATCTTAATAAAATTATATTAAAATTTACATTTCTGCATAAAATGAGCAGATGTGTAACATGCTGTTGGAATTTCGTCAAAATGTCAAAGACAAACAATTTTCGAAATTTTTGCATCCAGTAACAAATTTAACAATGTTACAAATCAAGCATAATTTTGAACACTAAAGAATTAAATAATGTGGTTTTCACATTGGTAAATTTCCTGAAAATCTCCAAGACACGCTATTTTTAGAAATTGTTTTTAGCAACAATGCTGTTTAAAAAAATTGGATCAAGCAAATGTTTTTAATAATAAAATTGCAAAAGTCTTTGATTCCAATTTCGGTTAACATTCATGGAACTCTCAAAGACCTTTTTGGAATTTTTTCAATTCCATTCTGTTATAATGATCATTTTCAAAAGTCAAACTGTAAAAACCTTTGTTTCTTATTTTCGATTGGTTAATTTCCCAGAACTCTGAAAGACCTTTTTTTATTCTTTTTTTTTTTTTTTTTTTGAGTTCTACCTAGCAACCATATCTTTTCGATTCCTTACAGCTATAATGATCATATTCAAAAGTCAGATTGCCAAAGTCTTTGATTCTTGTATTGGTAAATTTTCTGCAACTCTCACGGACCAGTTCTTTGTTGGAATCCTACGTAGCAATTATGTTTTTTGTAAACCTTCATTGAAAATAAATCATTCTACAAACACTTTTGATTCCAATTCGGTATGAAGTCTCAAAGACCATTTACTTCTTGAAATTCCTCTCCACATCCTTATCTCAATATACGCCAAATTATAATGACGATGCACTGAGCGTAACAGTTATTTGTTTCCGGGGGATCTTTACGAATATTAACTTTTTTTTATAGATTGTTTGCCCTGGCCAGTGCATATTTTTTTTTATTTTAGACTTTTCTATTTAGAATAACAAATACCAAATCTTAACAATCCAGCATTTCACCAGCCCAGTAGTCAGTACTTCGGTGCTGACCCGATAGCCGATTATTTTTTTTAAACCTTACAATATCTAAAATTTTGTAAATTTTATTGAAAACTAAGGAGTATCTCCCTCGTGCCAAGCTCTTTCCTTAGCTGATTTTGGCTTTACATTTAGATCACTTTGGTTATTTGTTCTCTATCAGTTTTTAAACATCTTTGAGTTTATGGTCTTCCAAACGTTTAGATTTTATCTGCACTGATGAGACATAAGTTGTCGAAATGCGTAGATGCAGAAAGTAAATTTACAGTAACTTCGGTATTTAGTTATTTGTTACCACTGGGTCGATGCCACTGCTGGTGGACTGTTAGTCCCCGAGGGTATTCACCAGCCCAGTAGTCAGTACTTCGGTGCTGACCCGATAGCCGATTATTTTTTTTAAACCTTACAATATCTAAAATTTTGTAAATTTTATTGAAAACTAAGGAGTATCTCCCTCGTGCAAAGCTCTTTCCTTAGCTGATTTTGGCTTTACATTTAGATCACTTTGGTAATTTGTTCTCTATCAGTTTTTAAACATCTTTGAGTTTATGGTCTTCCAAACGTTTAGATTTTATCTGCACTGATGAGACATAAGTTGTCGAAATGCGTATATGCAGAAAGTAAATTTACAGTAACTTCGGTATTTAGTTATTTGGTAATCACTGTTGGCGAAATAAGTCATGCTGTCTTAATAAATTTCATGCTTGCTCTTCTTTTTCTGTGGTATTTGCAAGTTTGACTTCTTTTCATTTTAGAAGTTTTAATTGTCAGTAAATTACTGTCACTACAAGCCACGACAGATACCCAAAGTAAATAAAATTAATACCCCCCCCCCCTTTTACGTGTACTTTACCAGAGTTACAATTGTAAAGTTCAATATAACACAGCATTAATTTTTTTTTTTTTTTTTTCAAAAAATAGCATTTAGAGGAAAGAAGCTAAGCCTTTAGGATTTAAATCATCTGAAGTCAGTGCATATTTTTTTCCGTCGTCGCTGTTTTTCATCACCATTGGTAATTTTTATGTCATCATTTCTTTGAAGATTGTTAGGTGTTAAGCAACCGAAAAGTCAGAAAGTTATCGCAATGACCCTATGCCAGACTAAATTTGCTGTAACTTCGGTATTTTTTTATTCATAAAATAAAACTAGAAAAGACACAAACCTATCACATGTATCACTTTTTGGTTAATTACAGCTACATATAAATGAAAGTTACCGCTTGTGGCTATTTTGGATGACGATTCGACACTGAAGTAACAGCATTTGGTCAGCTCCTCACAAGTATAATTCATGCTATGTTCAGTTAATATCCGCTCAGCGGTTTTCTACAAGAAGGTTTTTGTATGTATTTCCAATAGGGTCTAATGTTAAAACTAAGTACACTGCTTGGTCAACACTTCATAAGCATCTTTTATACCAAGTTTAGTTCAAATCCATTCATATGATCTTCGTATGCACATCTAATGAGAAAACCAAGTCCGTCGCTGGCGGCTATGTTGGAATATGGATCGGCACCAAGGTAACAACACTTAGTAAGGATCTTATAAGCATTATTTATGCCAAGTTTTGCTCAAAATTATCGTTTCTGAAGAAGTTGCTTTAATAAAAAAAGGTTTACGACTAGAGGACGACGGATGCAAAATGATAGCTAAAGCTTACCCTTGGTATAGCCAGGTGACCTTTGAAGCAAGCAATGATTCTGAAAACTGTTCCTTTAGGATCTTACTCTCATCATTGACTCTGGTAAAAAATGATATGATGAAAGATTGAATTGGATTTCAACAGAACTAATTTCTCTTTCGCTGATGTCGACGTTCCTCCAGATCTATACGGGTGTATATATCTCAACTGCTACGATCCGCACGCGAATATTGTACCCTGGTCGCCATGAATGAGGGTAACTTTACTATCACCTTCAAACTATTACAACAAGGTAACAGGTTTCATAAATCATTTAATATATTTAAGAAGTTTTAAAGTCAAAATCAACTTTTGATTTAAAATATGGTGTGACTCGCAAAAATCTTATTACTAAGAGTATTTTAATCATCGTTTTAAAATAATACTGCCGATGTCTACTGAAATACAAGATTATTCTTTAACAAATCAAAGAGGAAGTTTTGCGTTCAATTTTTTCCCGTAGTGTGACAGAGTTTTACCAGCAGACTAGGCTCCTTCGGCTAACAGGCAGTTTAGCACTCCTTGACCCATCTTTAAAAATTACGTTCTGTCTTATTCTTTTCAAGATAATAGTATTTGAATTAGTAGTGTACCTGTATTGGGTTTTATTTATGTTTATTATACTACAGGGACACGGAATAGAAAGGGACAGTTTAATTTAACCCTACAACTAGCTTTAGCTAGTGCCTTTACCAATTCCGGCTATATATGTTTAAAATGCTCAGTCCGAAAAGACCTTCAATTTGAGTACCAGGTTGAACGTCATCAGTGACCTTTGACCTTATTAGGGATGAGCAAAGAAATTGTAATAGATGGCTGAAAAGTATATCAGCAAAATGTTCAGCATATTAAGTGCTACATTTGTTTCATTTGGACCGAAACTGTCCGATGACACCCCGAAGAGTTATTGCCCTTGAGGTGTTTCGGAAAATGCTTTTTTTTACATTTAACTTTTAAACCGTTACAGATAGTATAGTCAAGTAACATATCAAATTAATCGGTAGGAGGAGACCTTCAATTTGAGCTCAAGGTCAAAGGTCATCTAATCAGAGGTCAAGGTCATAGCCAACTTTTAGATATTTTTTCAATAAAATCACCACAAAGGTAGGAATGTAGTTGAAAAAATGTGTGTCTTATTGAGGACTACATTTTAAAACATTTTGTCCTAAACCATTTGACCGACGCACCATTTTATTTATAAAATGCCCGTTCCAAGTCGAGAATATGAAGGCTTGCCTAAAATGTTCTGTGTTGGGTTGTGTATTCTCGATCTTGTCGTATGTCTTACGGATTTCCCTTACTGGTCTTTCTCTTTAATTGCTTCGGACATTCCTTTTTATTTTTATTGATCTTATAAATTTGGTTTCAACAAAGACTTTATTAATTCTTTTTAAATAGAATTTGGTCATCCTATGGTTAACTCAGTGTCATCAAAAATCTTTTTAATATAATAAGTCTACTTAAATCTTATCAGATTACCCTTGTGAGGATTTAGCATAAGTTTGATTAAAGTACTTACAATAATTAAGGGATCCATTTCATTTGTTCAATATAAATCAATGATCGGCCTGCATATCTGAAGCAAGCTGAAAAACGAGGGTCATTGGGGTTGAGCAGGTAAGATTTATATCTGTTATTGGTTTTGAGTTTTACTGCTTTTTTCCGTATATAATTTAAGCCTCGATGATGCTTCACCAACAAGCATTCACATTTACCTTATAGTAAGTTCAAGACTGTCCTAGCATCTGTTTGCACCGAATTCTTTTGCTAAAACAACAGCAGTGGAATACCGAGGAACAAAGCATACAATAACTTAAATCAAAGTCCATAGACAACGCAAAAGCACGAACACCAGACGACGGATGACCAAAGACACCACATACCCACAAAACACACAAACAACAAGCATAACACTAAAAAGTAAAGCACTAACAGTGTGTACCTTAAAAAACAGTGAAATCAAGTGCTCTAGAAGGGTATGCTTGTTTAAAATGTCGACCAACGCTACATTTATATCTCGACTTTTGGCCATGGGTGAAGGATCGTCAACAAATATAAAATAGTGGGAAAGTATGCTAACAAAACTGATAAAGGAGATAAGTCATCGCAATATATTAACAACCACCGGACACTCATCGTATTGATTTTAAAAAAAATCTAAGTATATATTTGTATACAGTTAGCAAAAATAAATTAATGTATTTATTAACAGAATACTACTGCGAGAGTATTATCAAGAACACGGAATTCAGACGATATAAGACCTGTACTAAAGTATCTTCACTGGCTTCCTGAATATTACCGATGCCAATATAAACTTTACGTATTTAAAACTCTTGTTTCTTACATAAAAAATCAAAAGATCTTCTGAACAACTTGTAAACCCGACCACTTTCAAAGATCCACTCGTTGAGAACATTCCATTTTTCTACACTCAATACTACTTTTACCCATTCAAAATTGAAAAGTCGTTTGATTGATCTTATCTTGACTCATTTACTTACAAAAAAGGCAATTGACAATCCCCAGTTTTTAGCTTATGTTGACACCATTTACCCACAACAACTGATACTAAATAATGCAAAGAATGATTCTAAATACTGCCCTTTTCTGGATCTAAGTATCACCATTGACTCTGGTAAAATAAAAACTTAAGTTTATGATAAAAGAGATGATTTTGATTTTACAATAATTATTACTAATTTTCCCTTTCTTGACGGTGACGTTCATCTAGCTCCATCCTACGGGGTGTATATATCTCAACTTGTACAATTCGCTCGCATTTGTTCCAGCCTTGATGATTTTAATGAGCGTTACCTTACTCTCACATCCAAACTTTTACAACAAGGTTACAGATTTCATAAATTATTAAATACTTTTAAGAAGTTTTACAGAAGATATGAACATTTGATATCTAGATATGACGTGACTCGCAAACAGCTAATTACAAAGGGCATTTCTCATCCTAGATTTTATGGAATTGTTGTTAAAAAATGTCAAAAACTGACAAATAATCAAGAAAAACTGGGACGTAACTTACATTGTTTACGTAATAGTGGATATCGACGAGATATTCTGAACAAATCCATTAAATTGGCTTTGGATTCCAGTGACCTGAAGACTTTACATATATACTGGCCTCTCACTGATACTGCCGAACTCTACTGAAATACATGAAGACTCTTTACCAAACCCTTCGGGGAGTTTTTGAGTTTGATTTTTCTTCCGTAGTGCGACAGTGTTTTACCAGCAGACTAGATTCTTTGAGCTAGCCGGTAGTTTAGCGGCGAGCACTCTTTGACCCTTCTTTCAAAATTACGTTTTGTCATATGCTTTTTCTGTTCCAAGATAGTGGTAATTGAGGTAGTAGTCTACCTGCATTGGGTTTTATTTGCATGTTTATGATACTATAGGGAAACGGGAAAGAGAAAGGGGAGGTTTGGGTACCCATAAACCGGTCTAACCCTACCACTGACTTTGCTAGTGCCGGTACCAAGTCCCGCTATCCCGAGTTCCTATCGTTATTTATGATTGTCTCTTGCTTTCATTATTGTTTTTCTGGTGCAGTTTGCTTGTAAATTGTGGCATGTGATTGTAGTTCCTGGCCAATGTAGGTGTTTGCTGTTTTCCTGTTGTTGTAAAGCTTTAAATATATAGCCTTAGCATATAGATCAGATAAAGAAAATCAAAAAAGTAAGGTTTGTTTGGTGACAAAACATCATCTATATAACGGAAGCTGAAATTGAAGGATTGGGCCAGTTTTTTTTATTTTTATTTTGAAGAAGCTGTTCGTTGAATTCAGCCTCATAAGAGTGGAGAAACAGATAGGCTAGGAGAGGCGCACAGTTTGTGCTCACAGGAATCCCGATAGTCTGTTGAAAAACAAGTCCTCCAAACTGGACAAATATATTGTCGATCACAAACTCTAAAATTTTCATCACTTCTTCCCCTGTTTATTTTTTCTTCGATTCTGAGTCATTTTTCACAAAGTAGGCTTGTTCTGTACCTACAACAATGTGCCTATATCTTTGTTCACCGTTCTTACGTGAGAAACATCTATGAATTAAACCTTTTTAGCCGAGATTTTAGTTGTTCATAACGAGTAATAGTGTGGAAAAGTCGAAAGTTTTAATGCTGTTACAGTGTGATAATGATCTAGAGTTTAAGATGTCAAGTAGATCTTTGGAATTTTTCAAAGTCCACATTTCATTTACACCCGTTCTTGAAAAGCAAGTATCACAGTATTTTTGAAGGCCCTCTTTAACAGCTGTCAAGATGGAAGTTAGCAATTTAGATATAGGTTTTGTAGAACATTAAATTAAGATTAAAAAATTTTCTCAAAAGCTTGATACATTGTCATTTGCTATGAAGAATAAAACATGTAGAGAAAAAAACATGCACCGGTACTTTTTGTTTTTCCTCTGTAAATGTTAACTTTCTATCAGATTTATGTACTGTATCGTTGAATTGTCTTGCAAACAAATGTTTCGAATGGGATCATTCTTCAATCATCATGCGACCAGACAAATGACTAAATACCGAAGTTACTGTGAATTTAAATTCTACAAATGCGCATTTCGACAACTTATGCCTCTTCAGTGCAGATAAAATCTAAACGTTTGGAAGACCAATAACTCAAAGATGTTTAAAAACTGATAGAGAACTAATAGCCAATATGATGTAAATGTGGAGCCAAAATCAGCTAAGGACAAGGCTTTGCATGAGGAAGATACTTCTTAGTTTTCAACAAAATTTACAAAAATTTAGATATTGTAAGGTTCCAAATAGAATCGGCTTACGGGTCAGTAGTGAAGTAAGAAAAAAACAAGAAAAAACCTTTTTGTTGTAAATTCAGTGTGAAAAGAGCTTATCTTTAATAGGTTTATTCCATAAGCATTATTTGATTTTTAGTCCGTTATAACCAATAGGTCGACGCATTTGTTATTCTCCAGGTTATTCATCAACTCAGTATTCAATACTTTAGTGCTGGCAATGAAACTGATTTTATTTTTTTAATTTTTGACAATATCTAATGTTTTGAAATCTTTATCTAAAACTGAGGAGTATCCCTCTCGTACAAGGCCTAGTCCTTAACTGATTTTGACATAACACTCCATTTCTTTTTGTAAAATTGCTTTGTCTCAGCTGTACATGTATTCAACTTTCGGTTCATGGTATTCAAAGTATTTTGATTTGATAAATGATGAACAAAGAAAAATTGTCGAAATGGCAAAGTAGTGGACAAAATTAGCAAAAATTCGATGTTTTGTTATTTACTACAATTTTGCGACCTGTTCAGTGATATCGTTTAAGTAACTCCTTATTTCTGTTTATATCAAATTATCTATAACGGGTCATTGTGTTTATCATCATTAATTGTTTTATTCTTTCTAAAAATAATAAAGCGTAAATTCTAGGAAACTCATACGATAATAGCCGAATTTCTTGGGGTCATGTCACTCTAGACATACATTTTTACACGTTTTATTGTAAACAGATATTCCGTGTAAGTTTGCATCACGTAATTTCATCTTACCACACTAAGTGAAAGCAAGTTCATTATTATGATTCAGCATACCATTTTACAATAAGACTGTCTTTATTTTTACCTTTCACAGTAAAAATAAAAGAAAAAACAATAAAAAAAATAAATAAAATAAATGAACCAATATTCTGTTTCCTTGTTATCTCGATTTGTTTCTTTTTTTAATAGGCAGACACCATTTTCATATACTATTGTGTGATTTTTGTGTGGGCGTCATGGTGGAACACCCAGGGATATATCGAATAAATGTTGTTCAAGCGCACCATACTATGTGAATCAGTTTCATTGGGAAACTCATATTCATCTACATACAAATGACAAATAGCTCACATTATTCGTTTTCATCCCGAATGAAGTGCAATTTTTAAAGGGAAACGAAAACATGTCCATTTGATCAATTCTACAATTGATCATGATAATCAAATATGCTATGACCACATTAGGTCGTTATTTTCATATAAAAACTTAAATAAGCCGGGATAAAAATCAACAACTTATTTGGGCATCAAAAAGACAACAAAAGCAAAACAGTTCAGTTTTGATTCAAATACAGGGTCAAATAGGGTGTTTTTATCCGGTTGTTCATGTTCCAAACGCTATTCCCTCCCCTATCAATGTGACTAAAAAATGCTTGAAACTAAAAACAAATAGAGAAAAGCAATGTTAAAATGACAAGATTGTATGTTGTAAGAAATCACATTTCAGTAGACATTTCTTCGGTGCTGGCCCGAAACCGGCTGTTTTTATTTTTTGCAAATTTCTCTTGAAAACTACCTCCCTCTCGCATAGGTCTGTCCTTAGCTGATTTTGACTTAACTATTTAGACCCTTTTGGTAATTTGTTCTTTATCAGTTTTTACACATACAGTATTTCGGTATACGGATTTCCAAATTTTTCATTTGATCTGAGCTGAGGAGACATAAGTTGTTGAAATGCACATATGCATTCACTAAATTAACAGTGTGTTCAGTACTTTGTTATTTATTACCACTGGGCAAATGTCTCTGCTTGTGATCTGTTATTCCCAAGGGTATTCATTTACCAAGTGGTTAGCAATTCGGTGCTGGCCCGAAACAGATTTTATTTGGAAATTTGCAATATCTAAATTTAGAAATATTGTGTTCAAAACTAAGAAGTATCTCCCTCTGACACAAGTCTGTCCTTAGCTGTGCTTAATTAATCTATTTAGAACTTATTAATAATTTGTTCTCTATCAGATTTTACATATATTTCGGTATATGGATTTCCAAATTTTTAGATCCGATCTGCATTGTAGAGACATTAGTTTCGAAATGCACATATGCAGAAACCAATTAAAATATATTCGGTATTTTAGTATTTCATGAAAACCAAGGACATAACAAAAAGTTAATAAAACTTTATTAAGAAGTGAATATAAAACTTAGCACTTGATGCTTAAAAAGTCTCCTCATAAAACTTGGTCACAAAAGTCCTTGGGTGGTCCTCTTCAAAGTTTGTGTCCGGCTTGCCCGCACCTATTTTAAGATGGCCTCCAACGGGGAACAAAGATTAACAAAGTGACCCAATGGAAAATGAATTCAAAATTTTCTCTTCTGAAACAACTTTGCCAATTGGGACCAAACTTGGCCACAAAACGGCCACAATAGTCCTTGGATGGTTCCCTTCAGAGCTTTTATTCGCTTTGCCTGCACCTTATCCAAGATGGCTGTTAGCGGGGTACATGGTTCAACATAGAAGCCCCATGAGAAATGCATTCAAAGATCTTCTCCTCTGAAACAACTTTGCCAATTGGTACCAAACTTGGTCACAATAGTCCTCGGGTTGTCCCCTTTAAAGTTTATGTCCATTTTGTCTGCACCTCATCCAAGATGACCGCCACTGGGAACTAAGTTTAACATAAGGAAATGCATTCTTCTCTGAAATCACTGAGCAAATTTGGACACAATTTTGTCACAATAGTCCTTGGGTCGTTCCCTTAAACGTTTGTGTCTGGCTTGGCCGAAACCTCATCCAAGATGACCGCCAGCGGGTAACATAGTTTTACTTATGGACCGTCTATTCTCTGAAGACGAGTACCTTTACAATTAATTAAATAAAAGAAAACAATAAACACGGCTACTGTGCAGTTACTGACAGCTTGCTAAGGAATTTCCGTAATTTCCATTGAATGTGATATCATGCCTTCTAACATATGAAACTTCAAATGAAATACTTATAAATAGATATGATATAATACAATCATCAATAATGAAAGAAGAACATGATAATGTGCAATGCCAAATACTGAAAATAGGAAAAATTGTTTTAATTTAGTTACAGTGTAAAACATAAGGTAGCCGGTTAATACTTTTGCCAATAAAACCAGAATTAAAGATTTAACAACAAAACTGTATTTTCATCCTTTATGAATAAGTTTGTTCAACGGATCAATAAGTTTGAAAGGACAATTTTTGTATTTATGCGCTTTGTAAATGATATTTTACATTGAAGTTTGAATGCGAAACGCTCTGTTGCATAAGAGCCTTGCACGCAGAGACATATTGCTTAAACATTTCAATGTGTTTATAGTATAATTTAGAAAATGTTTTCCTTAATATGTCAATAAACAAATAAAGGGATCGATATGGAGTAAATGTACATGGGAAAATCCCTATAAATACATGGTTTTTATGTATTTGTCTATAATGTATCTATAGAATTTAAAAAATACTTTTATCTAAACTCTTGATGCAAAAGATTTTCAGTTAAACAATGATTTAGGTCGTTGAGGTCGGAAACATCTCTACATACTCGTGCATATCGAACAAGTTGTGAAATGTAGACCCAGTAAGAAGTGGCTTAAGGAACATCCCTGTCGAGATGGGGAAAATTAACAACAGGGAAAGAGAAATCATCCCTTTAGTGTTTAACTTTCCTTGATTTATTGATATCTCAAGATCAAGAAAAGCAGTATGATCGCTGTTGCTATTGGATTTTATTAAAGTGAGTTCGGCAGGATAAGTTTCGTCCGTAAATTTAGAATTTAGAATTTAGAATTAGCTTAAGCCAAAATATCGTCCAAATATTTTATATATTTTCAAAAAGATTCCCTTTATTCTGTTTAGAATGGTCTTTATGAATTGTGGCCAAGAATTGGGACTCGCGGCGATAAAGAAATGAATCTGCTATGAGAAGTGCACAGTTGGTTCCAATAGGCGTACATGTTTTTACCGATAGACTGTATCAACGAAATGAACAAAAATATTATCAAGGAGAACATTTAATGCTTACATCATATCGTGACAAGTCCAGTTGGTTTATTTGTCTGTTTGTCGTCCATGAAATACGATTTAAAGGTATTGCAACAAATGTAAGTGCATCCGGATTTTTAATCGACGATTGTATCAAATAAGAAAATTTCTATTTGATAAGTTTATGTGGTAATGTAGTATAGAGGTAAACAGATCAAAATCTTTCAAAACACTTCTACCGAATTTATAACTCTTCAACAGTAGTCAATTCCACTGCATGCAAAACACTTGTTGCTAAGATTTTTTTTATATATAAGCCTACTTGTCAATAAAACAGTAGTTGAAAATTTACTTTGTGCCGAAATAAAACGAAATTAAAAAGTATTTTTTTAAGAATCCAATATATAGTAGGAATACTTCTATAGTTAGAATATGAAAAAGAAAGGAAATGGGGTAAATGTCAAGGAGACAACATCCCATATCCAGGTTAAAAGTTGCTGCAAGTTCAGCTGTAGCTATCATATAATCATGAATTATCTGTTTTTTTTTGTTGACGTATTGATGATGACTTATGTATTAATTTTTTATTCTCTGTAATGCATTCACTAATTTTGCCTTTCACCAGAAATTACATCATGTGCAATTTAAAGAAATATTTATTTTAAGGGATGTTTTTCCACATTTTTCCAGTACACTCACATTTATTGGAATGATGGAATGAAATTTTAGCATTTATAATTGATTTACGAATTTGCTGTTGTGCATGAATTTGTATGCATGCACTTCTCGACAATCGAAAACAAAACGAAGCGAAGAATCTTTTATTCATAAAAAAAATAAATATGGCCAAAACTAAATAATTAAAGTAAACAAAAGGCCACACCCTAATAAACATTCTCAATCACGTTCTAACCTTAAACGCCTTAAAATAACCACCTTAATTATTAGGAAATGTAAAAGAATGGATAACAGGAAACATCTGCAATGGCTGAAAATTATAATTACATGCAACAATCCTTCAGGGAAATTCACAAGAAGAACACGTATAAGAAAAAATCAAAACGTAGAAAACGATGGAAACTCGGGACAGCCGGACTTGGTACAAGTACTAGCAAAAGCCAGCGATAGGATTTAACCAATTTATGGGTACCCAATCCTCCTCTTTATCTGTCCCGTTTCCCTAAAGTATAAAAAACAAACAAATAAGAACATGTTTACGGTTAAAAATTTGCTAAAGTGAGAACAAAAAAGCGTTAAAGATTGTGTTTAGACCCTTAACACTTTTTTTCGGGGAAAGTATATCAGCAAACGAATACAAGAAGCAAGAAGCAAGAATGAGATAATGGGAAATTCTAAAAACATCCAAAATCACGGCAAGTCACAACAACACGAATAGAGACAGATCACAAAAACAAAACAAATTAAAAAATGAACACGAACACCACAAAACTAAAACACTAGCAGTGTGAACCCCTATAAAAACTGAGGTATCATCAGGTGCTCCGGAAGTGTAAGCATGATCTGCTCCACGCGTTGCACCCGTCACATTGCAAGTGAAAAATACGGTTTTTGTCACAGTCGGCGTTGGTCAGTCCGGTAACAAACTTTGGATCTACTCAAAGATATCTGTTCTCATTTGTGAAACAGAAACATTGTAATTGTCTGTCAAATCGTGGTGACGACCGTAAAACTTCTGTAGTGGTTATTGTAACAGTGACTGAACATACCCTTGATGTTTAAGTTTTTGAGACAGTTTTTGAGACAGTAATTTCGCTCTGTTATAAAAATCGCTGAACAAACTACAGGCACGCCAATAGCGAATGAAATGAACACGCCATATGCCGGAGAAGTTGGAATATTACTGCTCAAAAGCGGGATTTCACTATTGGAAAGTCAAAATCATCACGCGTGTCGTAAAGTTTGTTTTCAGACGTCCAGATTTGTCAATATAGAGGTATAGGTCCAGGTATGATGCTGATGATGGTGTATCAGTGGTCTCTTTAATTACGAGTTTATTTGGGTATATAAGATGAAGGTTATCCTTAAAAACAACGGCAGTAGAATATCGAAGGAACAAAGCAGTGAAATCCACAAAAATCGAAGTCCAAAGACATGGCCAAAACGAGAACACAGAAAACAATGGCGCCAGACACAAAACAATGACGTTACATGGCTGGATCTGCCAAATGCTCTACAAAACCTATATCTCAATTGCTAACCTCCATCTTGACAGCTGTTAAAGAGGGCCTTCAAAAATACTGTGATACTTCCTTTTCAAGAAGTGGCGTGAATGAAATGTGGATTTTGAAAAACTCCAAAGATCTACTTGACATCTTAAACTCTAGATCATTATCACACTGTAACAGCTTTAAAACTTTCGACTTCTCCACACTTTACACTACTTTTCCTTATGAACAACTAAAATCACGGCTGAAAGGTTTAATTCATAGATGTTTCTCACGTAAGAACGATAAACGTAGATATAGGTACATTTTTGTAGGTAGAGAACAAGCCTACTTTGTGAAAAATAACTCCGAATCGGAGAAAAAATATACAGAGGAAGAAGTGATTTAAATGTAAGAGTTTCTGATCGACAATATATTTGTCCAGTTTGGAGGACTTGTTTTTCAACAGACTATCGGAATCCTATGGGCACAAACTGTGCGACTCTCCTCGCCGATCTGTTTCTTCACTCTTATGAAGCTGAATTCATCAAAGGGCTTCTTCAAAATAAAGATAAAAGACTAGCACAATCTTTTAATTTTAGCCTCCGTTATATAGATGATATTTTGTCGCTAAACAACCCTCGTTTTGGTGATTTTCTTCATTTGATCTATCCAAAAGAGCTCGAAATTAAGGATACCACAGACACTTCTACATCAGCCTCGTTCCTTGACCTTCACCTTGAAATTGACAACAGAGAGAGACTTCAAACTAAGCTGTACGACAAACGCGATGACTTCACCTTTCCAATAGTAAACTTCCCTTTTCTTTGTAGCAACATCCCAAAAGCGCCGGCATATGGAGTTTACATCTCCCAGCTCATTCGCTATTCAAGAGCTTTTGTTCGATACAGTGACTTCCTTGATAGAGCCCGGTTGCTCACCAATAGGCTACTTCAACAAGGGAACGTTACCCAAAACTTGAAGTCATCCCTCCAGAAGTTTTACGGTCGACATCATCATCTTGTGGACCGCTATTGGATATCTGTTTCCCTTATGACAACAGGTCTTTCCCTTTAAATCTTAATTGTTGTTTCCTCTACCGAATTTGACTTTACTACCGGATTTGACATGTTCATCACGGCGGGTGTCTTATAAGAAGCTGACTCTACCGGTGCACCTGCAAAAAATCTGCAACGCAAAGATATATTTGTTATCTAATCGCAAAAAATTAAATTCTAGAATCCCAAAAAGTTTTGGTAACAATTTATAAATAATGGCTTTGAAATTACATTTTACAACTGCAAATTACAAAATAATCATTGATTTAACTTTATCAGAGATATATTTTCGCTTTCTTTTTGTGAAATAATCAAACCTTAAAAAAACTGAAAATCAGAAAATTTCCATTTTGCATACAATTTTTATAACTTACTGCCAATAAACTACGTGCACGTTTTTTTTTTTTTTTTTTTTTTTTTTTTTTTTGTGAAATATGGGAGAGTCTGTGTATTTTGGTGTTTGTAAATGATATGTCATTTCACCTTTATCCAATGTTTAAGCTTTTAAGCTGAATAAAATGAATTTAATTGTGTTGAATATTTGTGGGAAGGTGTAACATGTTTGCAACTTATGAAACTGTTGTTAGTCTAAAATGTTTTAAAGCATACTTTCTGATAGGTCAGATAAAATAAAACGATATCCAATCAACGTTTTTAAGCTATATATCAATTTCATGAAGTATTTACATCTCAAAGTCAAAACAGAAGAAATTCTGAAAAAAACGGAAAATTCTTTTGCATACAATTTCGAGAGTTGGGCCAAAACAAGACATCTTAAAAGTTAAGATCTGCTTTAAAGGTCTTCTGCATGTCAGCTATAGTGAAATACACACTAGAATTTTCATTACACATGACGTTATTTTAACAATTTAGAGCCTGAATATTTTAAATTTCCTATTAATTTTTGGGGGAGGGGTGCTAATTCTGATCTTTCTGTACCTGCAATAAGTCTAAAACTTTTTTTTTTCAAACAAGTTATTCAAAACATATCATAAATCATTCTTACACTAGCAATAATTATATTCTGAATTTTACAAACCTAAAGTCAGAAAGACATAATTGGAAAAATATTACAAATTCCGAAAATTTCCATTTTTCAAAACTTTTTTTTTACCGAAAATCAAAATTTTATGGGCATTAATTTCCAGAAATGTATCATAACTGTTAGGCACAGAAGCTATGTCAAATGACGAGAGTTGTTTAACTGAAAGGAATCGACAGCCTGAAATCGTCATTTTCGGGAGGGTACATTTTTATTATCCCCAGATCATAAAAGAGGCGTAAAGTTGCCAAACTTCTGTTCATTTTAAAGGATAATAAATAAGCTTTATTTGATACCAAATTTCAGTACATATTACTTATCTTGAGAGAATTATGGAACTTAAAAGATGAAACTAAGGTAAAAGCGAAAATACAAGAATTTCTCATGGTATACTCTATAAGCAGCCCTATAATGTCTATGCATGCAGGTTATGTTAATGTTAACATTATTTTTTCGAAGCGGGGACATAGAAATATTGACAAAATCGGTTTAGTTCGGAAGTGGGAGGGGGTTGGGGGTTCGCACGTAAAGTGATTCAAGTCCACATGCAATTTTAACGCCAAAATATGGGTTATATTTAACATTTGGTGCTATTCGTAAAAAATTAGAATTTTCAACCTTTCAGAATTTTACAAAAGTCGAATTCGAATTATTGAATGTGTCTTGTATGAAGCGTATATATGTCAGATTTTGACTATGTTGACCATTTTAATGCGATGTATAAATGTACTAAAATTGTTCGTTGCGATTGTAAATACGTACATATTTTAGGCAATTTTACATTTCCATAACTATTTTGGATTTTAATTATTTCAACATCAGAGTATTTAGTAACCATGATATACATTATTGTAGCTGTCTTTTTTAATCATATACAAAAAAATTATTTAAGTACATTAGATTAATACCAATCAAAAGGCAAATACATAATGGTTATTTTCGTATTTTCTGATTTTCCTATTTTCCATTATGTAACTCGAGTTCTAATTTAAAAATCAAAATTCTACACCTTTCATCTTAAGATGAATAATCTTATGTAAAACGGTGTATAATAGGAAACCTCTACGATGTCAAAAAAATAAAGTCACATGCCACAATCTGCCATGGAACCTCACAAGAAAAAAAAAACACACAAAAAAGACAAAGGACAAACGTAAACAAAGATAGGAACTCGGGACAGTCGGATTTGGTACAGGCACTAGGAAAAGCCAGCGTTAGGTTTAAACCGGTTTAATGGTACCCAAACCTCCCCTTTATCTGTCCCATTTCCCTATAGTCTTATAAATGTACGAATAAAACCCAATACTGGTAGACTACTAACTACAAGACCACAATCTCGAAAGAAGAGAAAATGACAATACGTTATTTTCAATGACGGGTCATGGGGTGCTTCCCGCTGAACTGCCAGCCGTCTTAAGGAGCCTAGTCTGCTGGTAAAACACTGTCGTACTACGGAAGAAAAATCAAACTCAAAACTTCCCGAAGGGTTTGGTCAAGAATAACATCATATATTTCAGTAGACATCAGCAGTATCAGTGAGACGCCAGTGTGTGTGCAAAATTTTCAAGTCACTAGATCTCAAAGCTAATTGAAGTGATGCAAGCAGAGGATCTTGTTGATATTGTTATGTGGTAGAAACGACCAATAAATTAATTGAAATCAGCAATGATAAACAAACTGGCTCAAATTAACTTTTTAATTAGACATAAAATAATTATTTTACAAATTAAATACAGTACAATGTATATAACTTATCTTACAATAATGAAGTCCAAGTAATAATCCAAATGAATAGTTCAATTAATTCCACCAATAAATGTCCAATAGAATATTCCTTGTAATCCTCACTAAATAGCTGATAACAGATTCACAATAATTAATGTCGATTTCCAATACAAAAGATGTGCGTAATAATCCTATATAAACTTAATAAATAATCCTGTATAAACTTATTAAACTGGCTGCCCCCACCCTTTTCAGCTTCCCTATATAAATACATTTATTATTTCTAGAAAATTCTAGCCACAAGATATGACTGGATCATTCTAATCAACTGATAATCACATGACTAAAATGATTATGTAAGGGAAAGATCTAGAAAAATCTATATGTTAAAATCTGAATTTAAATTCTAGAATATTCCACATGTTCTAAGGTGTAATAACTTTGACCATTGTTTATTGTAAACAAGTTACATAACTAGGCCAAACAAATTACATCATATTAAGGCCTTACAAAATAAAAACAATCAATACAATGTATTATANAATATTTACAACATTTAATTACCTATAACACCTCCCCCCAAAAGAAAATGTTTGAATGCAATGAAAAACATTTAACATAAACAATGAGGTGTTATGAAATTTATCAAACTCTTGACAATGCGTCTGCAATGACATTATCTTTTCCTTTAATATGTTTAATGTCTATATTAAAACCTTGCAAGGTCAAACTCCACCTCAAAAGTCTTTGATTTTTATCTTTCATTTTATGAATAAATTTAAGAGGGTTGTGATCAGTATATACAATGATAGGCTGAATTGAAGCTGTAACATAAATTTCAAACTGTTGTAAAGCCAAAATCAGAGACAAACATTATTTTTCAATTACGGAATGATTTCTCTGGTGTTTATCAAATTTCCTTGAAAAATAACAAATTGGATGGTCTATACCATCTTTACCTTCTTGTAATAAAACACCGCCAGCAGCAACATCACTGGCATCTACTGCTAACTTAAATTGACATTCGAAATTAGGTGTTGCTAAAACTGGCATACTTTCTAGGATGGCTTTTAGTTCTTCAAATGACTCATCACAACTTTTAGACCAAATAAACTTTACATTTTTTCTCAATAGTTTAGTCAAAGGCTCACTAATTGAAGAAAAGTCTTGACCAAATTTTCTATAATATCCAGCCATTCCCAGAAAACGCATCAATTGTTTCTTATTCTCAGGTTTAGGAAAACTAGAAATAGCACTTATTTTAGCATCAATAGGTTTTACCTGACCCTGACCTACAACATGTCCTAAATAATTAACATAAGCACATCCAAATTCACTCTTGGAGAGGTTTACTGTTAGCATAGCACTGCTTAAACGTTCAAAAAAAGTTCGGAGTATCTGAAGATGTTCTTCCCAAGTGTCACTATATATAAGAATGTCATCAATGTATGCTTCACAACCGTCAATTCCAGAAATAACACTGTTGATGAGACGCTGAAAAGTTGCCGGCGAATTTTTCATGCCAAAAGCCATCACTTTGTATTGGAATAGTCCATCGGGTGTAACGAAAGCGGAAAATTCTTTTGCACGCTTTGGAAGAGGAACTTGATAAAATCCTTTTAATAAGTCAATTTTTGTAATGTATTTAGCATTTCAAATTTTGTATATACAGTCATCAATGCGCGGAATTGGAAAAGAGTCAGTTTTTGTAACACTGTTTAATTTTCTATAGTCTGTACACATACGATAAGTTCCATCAGGTTTTGGCACTAGAATACAAGGCGAGCTCCAATTGCTTTTGCTAGGTTCAATAAAGTCAGTTGTTAACAAATACTGAATTTCATCATGCAGGTACTTTTGTTTGATCGGATTCAGTCGGTATGGATGCTGTTTTATCGGTACTGAATCACCAACATCAACGTCATGAAATATTTTATCAGTTCGTGTCGGAATGTCCGGAAACAAATGTTCAAAATCACTGAGTAATTGTTTTAACTGTTCCTTTTGAATCGTTTGTAAATGTTGAAGTTTCGAATCCAAATCTTGTAGAATCTGTGAATTTGCCAGCTTCGGTGTGATAGATGACGAATCAATCTTTTCACAAAAGTCATTATTAGAATTATCAGGGTCAACACTAACTATATTTACAGAATGTACAATATTTGTGCTATTTCTATCTATATAAGGTTTTATCATATTAACATGACACAACCTATTATGTCAAAGTCTGTCAGGTGTTTTAATAATATAATTTAAATCATTCAGTTTCTTTTCAACAATATATGGACCAAAATATCTGGCTTCAAGTGGCTTTCCAGGAACAGGAAGTAAAACAAGTACTTTATCACCGGGGTCAAAATTACGTTTTACAGAATTTTGGTCATACTTGGCTTTCATAGATTCTTGACTAGATTTAAGATTTTTATTGGCAAGTTCACAAGCTTTAACAGGTTTAGTGCGAAAATCTGAAACATAATCTAGGAGATTTAAGGGGTCTTTTTCATCAGATAAATTTTTTTCATTTAAAAGTTTGAGTGGGCCCCTAACTGTATGTCCAAAAACTAATTCAAATGGACTGAAACCTAATGATTCCTGGACTGCTTCTCTTACAGCAAATAAAAGAAAAGAAATTCCTTCATCCCAATCTTTCTCTGTGTCAAAACAATAGGTCCGCATCATATTTTTTAAGGTTTGATGAAATCGTTCTAATGCGCCTTGACTTTCAGGGTGATATGCAGATGATCTGTACTGTTTAATGCCTAATTCATACATTACTTGCTGAAAAATGCCTGACATAAAGTTTGAACCTTGGTCTGATTGAATAGATTTAGGTAGGCCAAACAAAGTAAAAAATTTAGTTAAAGCCCTAACTATGGTTTTAGTCTTTATATTTCTTAAAGGAATAGCTTCAGGAAACCTTGTGGATGCACACATGATAGTTAACATGTAATGATTACCAGATTTAGTTTTTGATAAAGGACCTACACAATCTATTAATATTCTACTAAAAGGCTCCTCAAAGGCGGGTATTGGTTGAAGAGGTGCTTTTGGAATAACTTGGTTTGGTTTCCCTACTAACTGACATGTATGACAAGATTTGCAGTAATTGGCGACATCTTTTCTAAGATTAGGCCAATAAAAATAATTTAATATTTTGTTGTAAGTCTTATTAATACTTAGTGTCCTGACAAGGGAGTATCATGGGCCATGCTTAATATCTCAGCTCTGTACACCTTTGGTACTACAATTTGATACTTTATTGCCCATTCTGCATCAGCAGATACATCAGGTCTCCATTTACGCATAAGAATACCATTTTTGGTGAAATAAGTAACAAGTTCTTGCATAGACTCACTTTCATCAACAGCCCTATTGAAAAGACATGAAATTTCAGGGTCTTTATGTTGCTCACTGCTAAAAGTAGACATAGAAAATTCATCACCTTGAACCAATGAACTATCAGAAAACTCCAAGGGCTTGCTTGTTTCAACACCAACATCACTAAACTGACTCATAAATGTATCTGACAAATCAAAACCATCAGTGCTATTTTCATCAACTTTCTGAGCTTCAACACATTTCTTTTTCATAGCACGAGTTACCGCACAGGCAGGATACAACCCAGAAAACTCCTGTTCAGCAGAATCAGAAACCTGATCAAAAGAAGGCTTGTCTGTCACAATAGGATTTCTTTGAACTTTATCCCCAGCTAAATCATTACCAAGAAGAAGTTGAACACCTTCAAAGGGCAATGATGACTTGATACCTAAGGTCACAGGTCCAGAGACAATATCCGAAGACAAAAACACATTATTGAGAGGAATAGCAGTATAACCACTAGAATCTACCCCTTTAATAAGAACATTTCTACCAGTACTAGAAACATCATCAAACGGCAGGATTTCCGCCAACAAAAGAGACTGAGAGGCTCCAGTATCTTTTAAAATTCGAATAGAGGTAGAATTACAAAAATCACTCGAAAGCGACACAAAACCATCACTAATAAATGGTTCAAAAATCTCCATAATTGGACTAGATGGGGATTTGACCTGGACCTTACTAACAGGATCAGAAACAGACTTTACCTCAGAAAAAGAACTATGCACATCTGTATCAAAATGAGGCAAACATTGTGACGACTCAACAAAACCACTGGGTTTAACTTCACTTTCCTTCCTTTGCTTTAACCTTTAACAGTCAGATATCAAATGACCTTCCTTCTTACAATAATTACAGGAAATCGACTTGAATGGTCTCTGTGACTGGGAGGGAGGATACGACTTGGACGAACTATTTACTAGACGTTGCCTACTATTTACATCATTTGAAGGTTTGGATGAAAAATTTGTGGAATTATTTTGATTTCTGAAAAATTTCTGTGGTTTATTAAAAAATTGTGTTTTATGTGTAAGTGAAAGATCATCAGCTAAACGTGCAGCAATTTCTAGAGTTTCAGCTTTTTGCTCATCAATAAAAGTTTTAATGTCAGTATTAACACACCTTTAAAATTCTTCAATTAAAACTAACTGGCGTAATTTCTCATGATTGTTATTTATTTTCTTTGATGAACACCAACGATCAAATAGTTGCTCTTTTGTTCTAGGAAATTCTACATAGGTTTGGTCACTATGTTTTTCTGCATTCCTAAATTTTTGGCGGTAAGCTTCAGGGACCAGTTCATAGGCTTTAAGAATTAACTCTTTTACAGTGTCATAATCTGAAGCCTGTTCTACTGACAACTGAGTGTAAATTTCCCTGGCTTTACCAATTAAATTCTGAGCTATTTTCTCAAAATGCAGAAAATATTTGTCTACATCCTTTTCTTGAAAAGGAGGGACAAACCTGATGTTTTTAGCAACATCAAATGTCTGAGAATTCTGAGAAAGGTGCTGAGTCTTTTCAGCCAATTCCAATTTTTTCATTTCTAATTGAAAATTAAGCTCTCTTTCTTTTTCTTTTTCCTGTTGTTCAATTTGTAATTTTAACTTTCTTTCTTCTCTTTCTTTTTCTCCTCTTTCTCTTTCTAATTCTAATTTTCTAATTTCTAATTCTTTCTGAATTTCTAATTTTTTAATTTCCAAATCAGTTGTTTGAATGCCAAAAGTCTCCAAAACAGATTTATGAAAATAATCTTCTTCAACCAAATAATTTGCAATCACATTTTGAATTTCAAATTTTCTCATTCCAGATTTGACGTTTAATTTCAAATGTTTTCCTAAAATAATTAATTCATCCTTTTTAAGCTTCTCAAAATTCTCCACCTGACACGTAGACATGAATTGTTCAGAATCAAATGACATTTTGTAAAATATTTTATTGCTGACTTTTAAAAAAAATTATTTTTAACAAAAATATAATAGTTTCTTTTTTTTTAAACAATTTCAAAGATCCCGGACGAGCCCCCAATTTCTGTTATGTGGTAGAAACGACCAATAAATTAATTGAAGTCAGCAATGATAAACAAACTGGCTAAAATTAACTTTTTAATTAGACATAAAGTAATTATTTTACAAATTAAATACAGTATACAACTTATCTTACAATAATGAAGTCCAAGTAATAATCCAAATGAATAGTTCAATTAATTCCACCAATAAATGTCCAATAGAATATTCCTTGTAATCCTCACTAAATAGCTGATAACAGATTCACAATAATTAATGTCGATTTCCAATACAAAAGATGTGCGTAATAATCCTATATAAACTTAATAATCCTGTATAAACTTATTAAACTGACTGCCCCCACCCTTTTCAGCTTCCCTATATAAATACATTTATTATTTCTAGAATATTCTAGCCACAAGATATGACTGGATCATTCTAATCAACTGATAATAACATGACTAAAATGATTATGTAAGGGAAAGATCTAGAAAAATCTATATGTTAAAATCTGAATTTAAATTCTAGAATATTCCACATGTTCTAAGGTGTAATAACCTTGACCATTGTTTATTGTAAACAAGTTACATAACTAGGCCAAACAAATTACATCATATTAAGGCCTTACAAAATAAAAACAATCAATACAATGTATTAATAAAAGAATATTTACAACATTTAATTACCTATACCAATATACGTAAAGAATGTAAGTTACGTTCAAGTTTTTCCTTATCTTTAATCAGTGTCTGGCATTTTTTAACAACATTTAAAAACGAGTGATAATCTGCTTGTGAGTAACGCCATATTTACATATCAAATGTTCATATCTATATAAAACTTCTTAAAAGTAATCAACAACTTATAAAATCTGCAACAATGTAACAATGTTGAAGAAGGTTGGCTGTGATAGTAAGGTTACGTTCATTAAAATCGCCAAGAATAGAACAAACGCGTGCGAATCCTACTAGTTGAGAATAATACACTCCGTAGGATGCAGCTTGAGGAATGCCGCCGTCAAGAAAAGAGAAATAAGAAATAGTGAAATCAAAATAATCCCTTTCATCATATATTTTAGTTTTTATTTTACCAGAGTCAATAATGATAGTGAGAAGAGCCCAGAAAAGGGCAGTATTTTGAGTCTGTGTTAGCTTTATTTAATAAAAAAAAATCATGTCTATATAATCTAAAAACTGGGGATTGTCAATATTAAAGATATCGTCAATATATCTACTGCTATCATTGAAAACAGAAATTAGTTTATCGCTGTTTGGTATGGTTCCGTTTTGAAGTTTTTTCATTAAGTCTTGTTCTTCACAGAACAGAAAAAGATCTGAAACGAGAGGTGCACAATTTGTACACATGGGAATACCTATGACCTATGTCTTTTAAAAGTAAACATGTTGATTGTGATTTCTAAATAAAGCTTTATTTAACTAGAAGTGATCCCTACAACCGCAGCTGTTGTATTGTACTTTTATGGGTCTTTGCCGTGTAGCACGTAAAAATACAGATACATTGGACATTTATTTTCTTCTTCTGACATATATTGACGCACAAAAAGCCATTAAAGGGGCAGTGAGAATCAAATCTCTAGATCATATTGCTTCAAACGCTGAGGCTTACGTCAGGGACAAAGTTTTCTAATATATATAAAAAATGATAATTTTAATAATTGTGAACCCAGTTTTTGCATTTCTACTTTCAAGTCATTTTTAAGTCTATGACATGTTTTTCTTGAATAAGAAGTTTTTTCACGACATTTGGGGTTAGTGTTAATAAAAAGGAAATATGTGTGATATTTACAGTACATTCTATCATATTAAGATGAATTATATTAGTTTTAACATGGAAAGTGGCATGTTCTTGCGTATTAATAAACAAAATACAGTCAATAACTAATTTTTTGGACATTTTGGGGATAAACATTATACATTTTTGATGGACGGAAATGCATAAAATACTGATATTCTCTACGAATTGGGTAAATTTAATCACAGTTTTATTCTTTATGGATATCAGTATAAAATTTTTGACGATTTGTCATATTATCACAAGACTCTTTCAAATTCTAGACTCTCAAAAACTTCAACTTTGCATTGATACAACTATCAGTATCACTTTTCTTTCAATTCGAAATGACTTACTTTGTGAGATACGCAAATAGTTTGTAAATAGGAGATAACAGTGTCCAAGGTAGTTCATATGTAACTTTGAACAAAAAAAATGGCTCTAATTGGAATTCACATTAAAAAACAGAATTCCATTTAGGGGAACAATTTAGAGGTTTTTTTCTTTAATAGCAGAGATTATTTACTGAATATCCAGTGTAAATAAAAATATGTTCTCTGAAAAGTTCTAAAACTCATCGGCAAAAGAAAAATGATGAAAGGGGGAATTTCATAAAAAAAAATCCGAAATCAGGGCAATTCATGTCTAACACAAATGGGACAACATAACGAAGACAAAACAAATAAACAAAAAATGAACAAAAATGCCACCAAACAAACACTCTAGCAATATGAATCCATATAAACTTAGGTATCATCAGGTCCTTCGGTAGGGTAAGCATGACCTGCTCCACGCATGGCACCCGTCACACAGCCAATAAGAATTATGGTATAGAAAAATCTGTTTGGTGACTGATTGCTAATGTCTGACCTTAGACAAACCAATTAAAATCCTTGGTATGTGTTACTTCTCCAACCTAATACAGTATCAAGGGTACAGTTTGAAAAGCGTCTGTGTATTTTTTCAGTATTTGGACAATAATACGGCAAATCGGTATAGCAAACATTATCAACGAAGCCTTAACTAAAAGATGACAGTGTGATCAACAAGAGGACACAAAAAAATAAAGCAGTGACAGTGTGAACTTCCACTGAAAACCGGGAGTATCATCAGGTGTTCCGGAAGGGTAAGCATGATCTCCTCCAAGCGAAGCACCTGTCAAACTCCGGTTTTGTCACAGTCAGTTTTTATCAGTCCGTTAATAAACTATGAGTCTACCCAAAGATATATACATTGTTTTCTCATTTCACCAGCCCAGTAGTCAGTACTTCGGTGCTGACCCGAAAGCCAATTCTATTTGAAACCTTGCAATATCTAAATTTTTGTAAATTTTGTTGAAACTAAGGAGTATCTCCCTTCTTAGCTGATTTTGGCTTTACATTTAGATTATTTTGGTTATTTGTTCTCTATCAGTTTTTGAACATCTTTGAGTTTATGGTCTTCTAAAAGTTTAGATTTTATCTGCACTGAAGAGACATAAGTTGTCGAAATGCGCATATGCAGAAAATAAATTCACAGTAACTTCGGTATTTAGTTATTTGTGAATAGAAACATTGTAACGGGCTGTCAAATCGTGGTGAGGACCGTAAAACTTCTGTAGTGACAATGGCAACAGTGAATGAACATATTCTTAATGTATAAATTTTTGAGACAGTATTTTCGCCTTGTTGACAAAATTACTGTACAAATTATAGACACGGCAATAGCAAATAAGCTGTGAAATTTAGACGTTATATGCCGGAGATGTGAGAATATCAGAGCTCAAAGACGGGAAGTTCGTTATTTGAAAGTCGAAATCATCAAGCTTGTCGTAAAGTTTTATATTCAGACGTCCAGAGTTGTCCATACAGAGGTAAACATCCACGTAAGATGCTGATGATAGTGTATGACGGGTCTCTTTAATTTCGAGCTCATTTAGACATGCTTACCCTTCCGGAGCACCTGATGTCACTCTTGTTTTTTGAGAGTTCACACTCTTAGTGCTTTAGTTTTTTGTGTTGTATATGTGATGTTCGTGTGTTTTGTGGTCATGTGGTGTCTTTGGTCTTCTGTCTTTTGGTGTTCTTGCTTTTGCCTTGTCTCTGGACTTTGATTTGTGTAATCTTGTGCTTAGTTCCTTCGGTATTCTACTGCCATTGTTTAGATAAATTAGATGAAGGTTATTCTTAAATTGAGGATTGTTTAATGAAAAAAAGACCATCTATTTAACGGAACCCGGAATTAAAGGACTTGGCTTGATAATTGTCATTTTCTGAACTAGCCCCTGTATGAGCCTGGCTTAATACGAACAGAAACAAATCTGCTAAAAGAGGCGCGCATTTAGGCTCCATAAGTATCCCTATTGTCTGCTGCAAAACTTGTCCTCCAATTTCTACAAATATATTATTAATCAAGAATTCCAGCATTACAATGACATCCTCCTCTGTATACTTTTTGTATGAATCAGTGTGATATTTAACAAAATAGGCCCCATCTTCACCTATCACTAAATATCAATATCTTCTTTCACCCTTTTTTGTACAGAAAGACTGATGTATTAAATCCCGGACTACTGACTTTAGCTTATCGTGTGGAAGAGTAGTATAGGGAGTAGATAAATCAAATGTTTTGACACTGTTGCAGTGGTGGAGTTCAGTTGAAGATAAATATTCTAATAGGTCGTTGCGTTTTTGAGAATCCACATCTGATTCACTCCACTTGTTGAGTATTCTTTATCTTTATATATCTTGAGGCCATCTCTGACTGCAGTAAGTAATGAACCGAGGAGCTTAGAAAGGAGTTTTGTTGTGCATTTGGCAGACAGACCAATGATTTTCTGTTTGGAAGGGCATTTATGTAATTTAGGTACCAAGTAGATACAAGGCAGGTTGTTGGTCTGGTCACTTAAACTGATACCAAAGGAAGACAATACTGATTTGTAATTGTTAAATATGTCCTCCCTTGGTATGGTGGAGAGTTTGTATGTGGGGTTTCCAAATGCATTGTCAATGCTCCTCTCGTTCATTAAGCAGTCAATCTAATGTCTTTTGCAGATAAATGTAATGTTGTTTTGGGCCTTGTCAGCTGGTACGATGACATTATTGTCGTGGAGGAAGGACAATGTTTTGTCTACCTCGGGATCATCGAATATCCTTTTTGAATTGGGGCAGATGGTTGTCTTTAGGCGCCTCATTCGAGCTACAATCAATGACTTTATGGACCTGATCCAGTCGGACAGTGTTTCAGCCTTTTCGTTCTCTCTCTTAGCCCATTGTTTGGCGTATTCCTCAACTGCGTCCATCAATATGTTAAAGTTATGTTTCCAATTGATTGGTTGGGGTTAACGATATTTTGGACCTTTTGTGAAGAGATCACGTAGTTTCTCATTGCTAACGATGTTGAGGTCCCCTGTAACAACGATACCAGCAGGAGTGTACATAAATGGGGAAGAGAGACAAGAACAATCAGGTGGTTTTGATTTGAAGTCATCAATTTGGACATCCCGCAAAACCGGTTGTCATTGAAGATGTTAGTTGCTATTGGTTTTGTATATGTATAAGATATAAGAGGAACTGTTTTGGTATTTAAAATAGGGTGGTATCTTGGCGGTAACATGTTTATTATGAAGAATATTGATGGCATCTAAGCCTATGTTTGTAAATTTGAGTTTTAAGAATGAACGACGCTTTTGTTCATTAGCAGATGTGCTAACAGGTTTAGATAGTCTGTGATGAGCAATGTAATTTTGAATTGGGTTAAGAGTTTAGCTTTGTGCGTATGTGATAAATAGTTAGGGGACATTCATGTATGGTAGAAGACCAGTTATTGAAATGTCATGCAGATTTGGGGCAGTGTAATGTCGATGCCCATGATAGCGTTGACGGCGTTGGCTTCCATTCAAGATATCCATCACATTGACAGAGCTAGACCCCGGACTTGACAAATTACCTACACTTTTTATATTATCATTGCGATCATTGGGTATTGCGGTTCCAAGCTCTCTAATCCAGTATTCTTCTCGTTGTAAACGGTATGGTGTACTTAAAGTTGGATTGTTTGTGTAGTGATATATGCGAGGGATGTGATACATATATGCATGTATTTGTGCTGTGTGTAATTTAGACGTGTTTTTACCTCTCGTTTTCCAAAGTAAATCTTGACATTTAATGATGTTATATTACGTTCTAGGAATATTGCTGTATCTTCATAATCTTTCTACTGCTACCAATTGTAATATTCACATTAGGGCTTCCACTTCTAAAAACAAATACAACTCTCGGCATTAAGGTACTTAACAAAATTAACAAAAAATTTGATTAGTTGCAGTTTTTTAATGTAAACATTAAACACAATATTGAATTTATAATTCAATACACAAGAGGAAACACTCAACTTTAAGATAGATCAATGTACATCTAATTTGATTTGAAAATTGTTGGAAGTAAAAATATATTTTTAAATTTTTTCAGTCATTAACAAGGAAAGGAGTCGGGGCGATAAGGGCCTTATATGGCCTGAAAAATAAATTTGGTTGAGTTCATGAAATTTTCTCACTGAAATATTCTATGGGTATGGCTTTGCAGTAAACAGTAACATTTCTCAAATAGTGATATATAATTTCTGAGTTTTTGAGTGTAGAAGAAAGGACAAATTGAAGATTTTGTCGAAAAATGACAAATTTGACCAATTTTGACTTCTTTTCTGTGTAGCAAATATAGAGCACATGCAAGAACCACAAAAATATTTATATGAGAGGTTCAATTCACTTGTACCAACGTGTTAGTAAATTATCTAATTGGTTCTTGAATGTGCTCAATATTTCCGGTTAGGAATACTGTTTGAAAATCTGTCAAATTCGGTCTATTTTTATGAAAATGCTCAAAAGTAGCCTTTTCATGACGTCAGAATTTTACTGATTTTGACGTCATTGGTTCTAACTTCTGTATTTTTTCCTCTTATTTGATCTCAACTTTGAAACGAACACGAAAGAAAATCTGGAGGTGCAACTTTAAAATTCACTAGAATCTTGGGCCAAATCAACCCCTTATCACACCTTGTCCTTTCTAAACTAGTAAAAGAATTTAAACACTTATTTATTGTAACAACATATTATGCTGCAAAATGTATTGTTCCTTGCCTCTTTAAATACATGTACCTACAGAATGCAAAATGTATATCAACATTTAGGAAAAGCTTGAACATAACTCCACTAAATCTCGTTATTAACAACCATTTATAATTAATGAGTAATCGTATGAAACGAATTTGCACGCTCCAAGACGACATATCGACGAGATGTTAAAACAGAAAAGCTAAGCTAAGAAGCACACACATCATATGTTGTAGACTGTTCTTGCCAGTTGTCCTGAAGGTAATTGTAAGGTTTATGATATACAAGTTCTCTACATTAGAGATCAAAACTGCTGTCTTTGTTCGAACTATCGGAGTTTTCCGGTGATCCCATGACACAATCGAGATACGAAACATTTTGTTCACTTGACTGATTCTGTAACTCTAATGATAATTTGTCTTCTTCATCTATAGTTTCATAATGATCTTCAGCTTCATGGGGTAATTGGGTCAGCTTTATTCTTTTCTTTGTCGCATAAACAGATATTCCCATTTGTTTTATGGCTACAACGATTATTATCGGTAACATTAAAACCACACATATTGAAAGTGCGTAGATGATCATTGCCTGAGATAATGTAAATCCTAGAAATATAATGAAATGAACCCTAAATTATATTAAAGAAAAGTTCAAAACCGTAAGATTGTGACATGACATGTCAAAAATTTAATAAATGGCTACAGAATGCAGTTTCATATAATTACAAGTGTTTTTTCGTTAACAAAGAATATTTAGCTTCTCCGAAAAGAAACCTTTTTCGTTTAACCATAAACAGCGATTCAGATTCGTCTAAATGAACGTGCACATGCATCAAATGCAACAATATTCTAGTATTAGCCACACAATTATCTGTTTTTATACATAGTACAGACGAATTTTGTATTTTAGAAAGTAATTAATCTGAAAGTGGATGAACCAAGTCAACTACCTAATATTTTGGAAAATTCCAAGATTAAATCCTGCAAAACAATACACAGCTTTTTGTCGCTTATTCTGTATTCCGGGTTGAACCTCCAGGAAAATGACCTATGGGTCGACTTTGTACCTTGCAAATACTAAAACTTTTCTGGTACAAAGCGCACCTCACACTATCAAGTTTCGATGATTAGGCCACATAGAGGAGAAGTTAACTGAATCACGAAACTCCTAAAATTCACATTTACTAATTTTCAGGATACCAAAACAATATTGAGCTAATTTGGTCTATCTGAAGGTTTTCTGCAACATCGTTAAGTGAAATTAGTTGCACGTAACATAAAAGTGTGACTGGAACTTTCTAAAGTTTAAATGTATATTGACAAAATATCAACGGAAACGTAGCTTATCAAAATAATGGTAAGAATAATAAATTTTGTTAGGGATTTTGTCGAAATAACCCACTTATATATATATAGAATGAAATTGTATACTGATAGATACACACGTGTTTCCATAATGATTGTTTACAGATAGATACACACGTGTTTCTGTAATGATTGTATACAGATAGATACACACGTGTTCCCATAATGATAAGAATAATAAGATAAGCTAGAGTAGTAATTTAAAAGATTACAAGAAATAAAAGATTTTGTTCCATGTCCCATGAGTCGAATGGAATACTGCGTCAAAATAAACTCAACAAAAAAAGGTAGGGACCATGGTTTTTCATTTCTATTACAAATGTATTAAGTTTTACTACACAGTTTAATTTGACCAAAGACAAAAACAAAAGACAATCAGTACGATAAAAATATTAAGTAATACATTGACACACACACTTGTGTTGAGAAACATGAAAGGAAACTGATCATAATTGATATCATTCTATTCATCAATTACTAAAGATTGTCAGTGTTTGATACCGTTCAATTATATTGATTCTACTATAGTTGAACGGTATCCTAAAGAGACATTTTGTAAAAACAAACAGCTTCATCGGTTAAACAACATCTAGCAAAATGATTAATCAAAGAAATGAATTTGGGAAAAGTATTGCCATTTCTGTTATTTACGGTGTTCAGATCTAAACACAGTAGTTCAGAGGTCAAAAGCTCTGTTCAGTTGAGTATCAAATGTTTTGTAAGACTATTTTCTGCCTGACTTATCGAAATATGTCCCAACATGGGCTTGAACTTACTTTGGAACAACGGCAGGAGAATACAGAAGGAACAAAGGGAAGTGATGATCACAAAAAATCGAAGTCCAAAGATATGGCAAAAAGAGCAAACAGAGAACAACATACAAAGCAAAGACGTTAGACAGCCACAATGCACAATGTACAATGCACGGAAATAAAAAGACGACATTAAGAACTAAGGCACTCATAGTGTTAACTCCCAGGAAAACCTTGAATGACAGCAGGTGCTCATGAAATGACTACTTCTTTTTGGACTAGTTTTGCATAATAGCTTTTAATATCTTATATTAGTGGTTCTGAATAAAATGTTTCTTCTCGAAACACCTGTACAGCATGTGTGGGTTTGGATTATGGTTAGTACTTCGACTTGAATAAAATACGACTTTACGTTTCAACTTGTATTGCTAGACTGCCCATACATGATGACAACAACATAACGTATACAACAGCGTTAGCGACATTTACTGTTTTTTTTATAATACTTCGGTTTTTTTTTTTTTTTTTTTTTTTTTACATATACTAGTCAAAAACTAGGAACTGATACATGGATTTGATAAATAAAAAGAGTTTAGTTTCCGGTAGAATAAAATAAAAACAATACTTCATAGATACATGTATTGTTTTGCACATAAGGTACATTATATCAATATGGTGTTTTTTGCAATTAATGAACCATATTCAGTCTAAGTCAAGGTAATCATCCCGGATTTCGGTTTTCAGATGTAAATAGCGAGTATTACCAAATCTTGGATCTAACAAATCGCCTCATTTCGTAGCTTTTGACTTCAAAATATGTTGTTATGTTGACCATGTATTTCTCGGGTCTTATTTTCTCTAATCAAGTTATGGATGCGAAGGCAAAAAATATGATTTGCGACGTCTCACTGGACCTGGTGATACGTGATTTATCATTTATTGAGCATTTTAGTGTCAGTCGAATAATAAGTCCTCAGTTTATTATTCTTTTACATAAGAATCATTTGAGAAGGCAAAAATTGACATCGACGCTCTCATCGTGCCAATACCTTGTTCACGTTGATTTTTGAATGAGCAGAATATTGATAGAGAGATTGTTTTCAACTTTTAATGTCCAACCCACGAATGTGGAAGAGGATATAGTGATACCCGTGTCCGTCCTTCAATCCGTTCGCCCTATACAATTTTTGCGTTTAAGTACATTTCTCAGAAACTATAAGAGGTAAAATAATGCGAATACACCAGAAGGTAGATCTTTAATAGCACTGCATATTTCATTAGGCATTTTGACTCTTTGAAATACATTTCATGCTTGGGTGACTCTGGTTAAGTTTAGCGTTTTTCAACAACAACACGTTAGAAGATAATGATGTTTCATCAAATTTATTGCCTTGATCAGTCCTGCTCATATCAATGACATTTAAGTGGCTTTGACCTACACTTTAAGTCAAGTTTTGCGTTAAAGTCTACTTTGCAACGACTACGCATTATAATTAATTGCCTTGATGAGTACTACCTAATCATTTACAATTAAATGTAGTTGACATTCATTTCACGCTTCGGTGACATTTGTTAAGTTTTGAATTGAAATACAAAGAGAGGATAACAGTAAACACCTGCAACGGCGAAACTACAATAACAAGCCGCAATTTACAGGCTATTTCTCAATAACTATACATTATAAGATAATGACGCTTCATCAAATTAAATAAACGAACAACTTAAAATTCTTGTCGAACTGCGATAAAATGTAGAAGTATATGTACATATTGTATCAAACGTAAAAATATAATTGAAAAATAAAAGATAGAGGTAGGGATTGACCTAGATCGTCGACAATGCTGTCTTCAAAGGGTTTTTGAAGATAAAGAAATTGGCTTAGATGTGAAGTGTTACGTAACAGAGATCACACTAGCAGATATGATTTGATCTTGTTTGGCCATTTTGATCTTATCATGGTCTTGACAAGCTTAACACAATTTTGTTAAGACGATGTAAGATTTTAAGTTGGTTTTCAAGATATTGATTCAAAGGATGATCAAGACGTGTTAAGATAATTAAAGATTAAACAAGATCTACTTGTTAATTGCGTTCAGTAACAATTAAGACGTGTAAAGATAGTTTAAGATTAAACAAGATCCAGATTTTGTCTTGTTTGATCTGGACAAACTTAACACATCTTGATCGCCCTCGAAAGCAGTTATCTTGTTTGATCTTGATAAACTGAACAGGTCTTGATCGTCCTTGAAGGCAATTGTCTTGAAAATTGTGTTAAGCTTGTCAAGATCGTGATAAGATCAAAATTGTCAAACAAGATCATAACACATCTACTAGTGTCACTTAGTGTTCAGCAAAATCAACACCATGCAGACTAGGAACAACAAGTCCTACAGTGGAACGCTACGTTGTGGTCGAAAGATCTGTGGAAAGTGTCCCTTCATGGAATTCACCAAGGGTCATATTGGTTCTTACAAAACAGGTCTGTTTATACATTTTTAACCAAGAATGTGATATACGTCGTAGTATGTAGACGGTGTCACAAAATATATGTTAGTGAGACTTGCCGTAGACTTGGTGCAGATCGCTTTGCTGAGCATCTTTGATCCGTAGCAGCTTACAAAGACAGACTCGTCGGTAACCATTTCAGATTGATTTCGCCAACATTCCATGGAAACATGAGTGTGACAGTACTTACTCAGGTTGACAGTTCACGACAACACCAACAACAGTTAGAACAACAAATTATATTTACTCTTGGTACCCAAAACTCTAGAGGTATCAATATAAAAACTAGTGTCTTATGTACAGTCCCTGGACTGGTATCTTTAATTTCATAATTTTTAATCAATTTTTGGACTTGCATCTCGAATTTGACGACGAATTTTGTTAACGGAGTGTATGTTTCAAAGGTTGATTCGTTTTGCGAGAGCTAGCAGAATTATACATAATTTCTCATTAAACATAGTTATCTCCGTGACCGCCTTGTTAATCAAGGCATCAAAAAATTAAGTCTCATACGATCATTAAAAATATAAACTCATTAAAAAGAAATCAATCCCTTGTGGAAAACTTTGAAGCTTCGGTCCGAACTCAGATTCAAGATTCTTGTTTTACTAAGTACTAGGTCACTATCTACGACGTTTCAATAGCAATTGCTGTTGAGATGCTACCGGTCATTACCGCAATGGAAGGGAGGTTTGGCATGCCATAAAACCGGTTTAACTCACCATTTCTTTTGCCTGTACAAATTTAGGACCATTGCAGTCGACAATTTTTTCCGGTTGTTTCCACATGATTTGCCTTTTTGTCTCATGGACTTGGCAACTCTGTTCGGTAATTTCATTATTACCCCCATTTCATAATAATTTTCATACATGTATATTTTGTTTTCATTGTTAATTTTGGTTTCGTATAGAAGGCTTAATTTCCTGCCCCTACCCAATTTTGCATTTGTTACATGTAATTCATCTCTCTTTATTCTCTGCTCTATACGGGGAACGTCAAATTTATTTTACCTGTATTTCACCTGTGAATTAACTTTAAAAATCTAAGCCCGTGTCTTTGCTTTCCACGGCCCTTTGAAGACAGCAACGATCTAGGTCCATCCCCACCTCTATCTTTTATTTTCCAATTATATTTTTACGTTTGATGCAATATGTACATAATTAAACTTTCAGATTTTATCGCAGTTCGACAAAAAAATTTAACTTGTTCCTTTATTCATGCTTTCACCAACTGCTTCACAGCACTCTTCATTTTACTTCATCAAGTTAAGAAGGTAACCCTTGAATGGGTAGTTAACTCGGTTTTTCACTTTTAAAATTTAGAAGAACCATTGTGATAGGTATGATTAAAATTTTGAAATTGTATGTATTTTTTTATTAAAACAACCATTAAGCATCCGGTTATTTTAAGAATACATTTGCTGTACATTTTTTTCAATGATATCTAAAAATGATAAAACTTTGTTCTTGCAAGGGAGGTAATTTAAAGCATAGATTCAGCAATTTTATTTATTTTTACACACTTTCTAAATTTAGAAAAAAATTGGATTTTAGATTTTTTTAAAATTTTAATATAGTTTACATAAACTGGTTTTCTTTCTTTTCTCAGATTTTGGTGAAAATTAAACGACTCAATTTTTTACAAGAAGTGTTTAATACTGATCAAAATAGAATTGAATTTTCAGCCTATTGAGTTCAGAACATCTATGTTTTTCGAATTAAACTATGAACATTTACTATCATTATTCATGCTTACTTTCACATATATTTATACTACAGAATTTTTGCATTTGAAATAATTTCATATCCAATACAAATTTAGTTATAGCTAATTCAATACACCAAAATCAAGTCCTCAACGGGCAAAATAACATTCGGAAACAGGCTATCTTTGATGACCACTAGACAGAAAGCGAGACCGTAAAATTTGTTCAACACTGCTTAAAGTCGACATGACCATATGTAGTTTCAATACTGAAAATAAAAAAAAATAATCTAGTGGAAAATGTCAGGCTACCCAGGTCTACTCCCTTAATAACCTTGATCAGTACTACCAAAATCTTTGACAAATTATGTAAGTTTTACACATATTTTATAGATTTTATAGTTGAGTGACTTTTGTTAAATTTTGTGTTTTAAATCCATCACTATGATGTTGATGTTGTATCAAATTAACCATCTTGATGAGAACTACCCAATTCTTGGACGATTTGATGTCTTTGTCATACCTTTCACGCATGAATGACTTTTAAATTTTTGGGTTTAAGTCCATTTCCAAACAGCTTCACATTACATTACAAGGTTTCATTAAGTTAATCTGTTGTGATAACTTAATTGGCGGGGCATCCGTGTCTTATAGATATATTTTGTAGTTTAGATGGACATTATGTACTTGACACAGTGTCCTAATAATGGGCATGAAACAATAACTATCATCCAAAATTGAACGGCAAATTCGATAATTGGTTTAAAAACTAACATTTCAGAATTTCATCGTATCTGTTTCGGAATTAATTTGAAAATGGAATTTTAAAAAAATGCCTTTTGGCGTTGAATACATCAGATCACTTCAATAAAAACTTTAAATTGTTAAATGTAATATATTGACTCAATTTAATGTGTATATTTACTTTTGTTGTGTAGTATATCAACTTCTTAAACTGGTATTCAGTTCATTAACGCAAAATTTGTGAAAATTGTCATTCTTTAAAGCAACAGCAACACTTGTCTCGCTGTAATTTGTTAACAATTGTAACAGTATTTCCCTCATATGAATCCATCGAAAAAGGGTATTACTTTGAGTATACAAATTTTAGGATTCCTTTGTGTAAACAAGCTGCACAATTAACTGAGGCATAGAGAGAAATTTGTATTGTACCCAATACAAATCATCGCCCAGGTCTACACGTATAAAATGGCAAATGAAAATGAGATTTAGGTTTACGATTTGTAAGCATCGCATTAATATAGATCAAATACTCTTATTTTTGGTATAATTGAAAATGTTATCCTGAATTATTGTAGTAGTGAAGTTCTGAATTGAATTGTTTATTGGGGATATATTTTCTAAATAATAAGCATGATGTTTCAGTTTACTTGATGAAGAACGTTCAAGTCAGATGCCTTAGGGAAGAGCACAACTGACATAAAATTGACTACCGAAAGGATATTTAATCAAATTTTAAATAAAGCTATGGATGAAGCTATGCAATTTTTTCCATCATCATCAAGTTACGCATTTATTTTTTTCAGTTGTCATCAATTTATCGAAATAACTTTGATTAAAGGATTATTTGATACGCAATGAAACAAAAGTTATATGTCTCTTAAAAGAAGATAACCGAAAAGGTGAAAATGAACATACACAAAGGAAAAAGAAAACTACTTACATGTAGCAACAGATGTGTAAGGCCACACTAGTAAAAAACAGGAAAAATGGAATTGATGGATGAAGTGACCAAAATACAAAAAAGAAAAATACAAAACGAATTAGTTTGATCAACAGTTGTATGCAAAAAGTAAATAGATTATAGAGTATGACAATTTTGAAAAAAATGAAAAGAGAGCAGACTTGGGGTCAATTACTTTCAAAAGTTATTAATTACAGTCAATTGCAATTACAAAATCTTCAATAAGATAAGTTTACATTTGTCTTTTTAATACAATGTAATTTATTATTTTCCAATTATATTATCAATGTAATTAATTACGATTCAATAACTTTTTTACCAATTTTAAAAGTTAATAAATGCACTTATATTCCTTATATAGGAATTTCCTATGAGGAAACTTTAACATATTAGTTTATTCTCTTTAACGGTTGATTTGTTATCTCTTTGACATATTCTTCATTATATATTTAACATATAAATATTTATTCCAAAACATATCTTATCTATTATCTCAATAACTGTTTATTCATATAATTCAACTGCATAATCCGTAAAACAAAACAGACCCAAGAAATTACAGTTCTAAATTGTGTGCAACTGTCATTCTTGAATAATTATTGTTGGTCAGCCTATTTACTTTCACTGATCAAAAGACAGTGCTTAAAGGTCTCGGGTTTAGACAGACTAAATATATAGTTCTAACAACCTTAAATCTGAAACTTTCTTTCCAAACACTTAAGCAAAGTATTCTTTTCTATATAAAAAAGAATAAAAAGTATCATCTCTAAAATTAATTTCCATATAAATATAAAATCACCAACCATAAAATTATAAATCCAAGATACATGGAAATACAAGGTTACAAAGAGAGAAAACATAACAAACAGAACATAATACAAACATCACAAAATAAAGCACTAACAGTGTGAACCCCTAAAATTAAAGAAAAATCCTGATTCCTTGCTTATTTTTTTAAATATATTTTTATAAGCAAATATTTATGAATCTTAAATGTATGAGGAAGAAGGTGAATTTTACAAATAAGAAGAAAAAATGTTCAGAAAATGTGATTTATATTACAGATTCACTTAAACTGACACTTCATCAAAATAACAATATGTATGTCACAAAATGCACATGCTCGGGACAAATATAACTCCTTTATCATTAATGATTGAGTTCTATACTTTTCACACAAAACAATATAATTATTGTAAATACAAAAAGCAATCATTTATACCTTCCATTAAAACAATCTAATTGTTTTAAAAACAAATGATGATTATTTAAGGCAATAAAACACTAATTATTGTTCACAGGATACTGCCAATGATGCTCATATATAAATCACTACAAAGTAAAATGGAAAATAGCAAAGATTATTGAATTTAGATTCGATTAGTTATTTTTATATCTCAAGAAATTAACAACTTTGAAAATTGTTTTAATATATGAATTGAAAGTGTAATTAATTTCTTACTTGTGTGTGTGTTGTTGTTGTTGTTATTTAATGAAATTAATCTAACAGAAATAAGCGCCAAATTTGAAATATCAAGAATTTAGCATATAATTTCATATGCTTATGTTCACTGTGAAATAGTTATAATCATTGAATAAGAAATGGCTATTTAACATATATAATTATGTATATGTATGCCTGAATGCCCCTATTAAAGCTGTGCCTTTTATTTCATATATTTAACAGTAATTTGTTCTCTATCAGTTTTTACACATATTTTGGGTTGTGGATTTTCAAGTGTTTTAATTTTATCTGCACTGCAGAGACATAAGTTGTCGAAATGCGCATATAAATCCACAGTAACTTTGGTAATTTGTTTTATCTTATCACGTTCACATCAGTTTTTCTAGAAGGAAGAGGGAATGTTTTGAGTGACAATAAAGCAAATAACTGTGAATGAAATCGTAAGTACTGTGATTTTAAATGCAGTTAAATAATCAAACATCTCTGACAGTACATGATGTAGAAATCTCCACCACATTTGCGAAAAATTTTATCAGATTTCCTACCCAGCTAACCTCGTTTTCTGAGATTTCTCGATCTCGTACATTCCCAGACATTGCATTTTGTATTTCTGCAAATCCAAATATTTTAAAAACAAGAAATTTCAATGGCATCATACATGTAGTATGCTGTGTGACAAGAACTTTAATACAAAATACCTATATTTACGTCTGGGATATTGAAGACTCCAAACATACCTCTCGTATATTTTCTGTCGAGTGCTGTGTTATCATCAGTTGTTAAGTTTTCAATCTTCTTTTCTTTATTAAATATGAACACAAATGAGTTGATGAATTATATGCTAACAATACTTACACACATACATGTTTAAGTAATCTAGTGTCTTGAATAAATTTAAATAACATAATATCAAAGTTGCTGTTAATTTGGATTCTGCTTATGCGCATTTCGACAACTCATGTCTCCTCAGTGCAGATCAAATCAAATTATTGCAAATCCATATACCGAAATATGTGTAAAGACTGACAAAAACAATTAACCCAAAAAATCTTAATAGAAATTTAAAGACAAAATCAGCTAAGGACGGAGCTATGCAGAGGGAGATACTCCTTAGTTTTTAACAAAGATTTGTTTACTTTAGATATTGCAAGTTTCCATATAAAATCGGTTTCCGGGCCAGCAGTGAAGTACTGGCTACTAGGTTGGTGAATACCCTCGGGGACTAACAGTCTACCAGAAGCGGCATCGCCCCATTGGGTAATAAATAACATAATACTGAAGTTGCTGCTAATTTGATTTCTGCATATGCGCATTTCGACAACTCACGCCTTCTTAATGAACTGTAAAGATATACATTTTCAGCAGCAGTAAGACAGTAAGAACACAGAATGAAAATGACAGAAGTCTGAAATCTTCAACACACTTTTCCGAAATTTGTCAATCATTTGCAAACGTTTGCATATAAATGGTCGAAACACCCCGACTTGATTGTATATATGCAAATGTTGCATTAATCATATCATAATGTGCAGTTTTTATACACGATATTTAGGCTATCCTAAATAATTCAACGTTTAACGTCACCTGCGCGCGTAGGTTTTTGAAAATTCTTGAATATAAAAAAAATAACAAAAATTTCGTTATATCCACAAATTTTCAGTTTGAGGTTGCGATTCGTCACTGATTGAGCAGTTTGGACATGGAACTAATGATAGACTTGAAAAAAAGTGGTTTAAAAGGTTTTATGGTAGTCGAGAATTTGGAATAAATATGTAAAATATGTACTTAAGCATATTTATGCATTTAAATTTGTAAAAGATAATTGCAAAGTTTTGTTTGAAATTTTTGTTTGTTTTATTTCTCCCTCCTTCCTACGTAGCTTTCGAGGTCTTACGTTAACCACAGAATTAATTTAGGACGGTCTTAGCCGGTTATGATGAAAAAGGGAATTTTAAGCATTTCAGAATTTTACAAAATTAACTTTTATATTGTTACATGTACATCTTTAAAACCTGGAGCGTATATCAGAAAATTTGTAAAGTTGTTGCCTTTAACTATTAGAATAGCAATAAGAAAGAAATAATAGATGTTCAATGTGTTTTAAAATATCGGAAATGACATCTTTACCCCTAATAATTCTGCGAAAATTCCCAAACTTTGGTTGTTTCTATATATAAATGAACAAAAGATGTGCATGCATTTGTAGCTCGAATAAGGCGCCTAAAGACAACAATGAGCCCAATTCAAAAACCATATTCGATTGTCCCGAGGTAGGAAAAACATTGTCCTTCCTCCATGACAATTATCTCATTGTACCAGTTGAAAAGTCCAAATTAACATCTCATTTATCTGCAAAAGACACTACATCGACTGCTTAATGAAGGAGGTTGACATTGACAATTCATTTGGCAGCCCAACATACAAACTCTCCATCATACCAAGGGAGGAAATACTAAACAATCACAAATCGGTATTGTCTTTCTTTGGTATCAGTTTGAGTGACAAGAACAACAGCCTGCCTTGTATCTACTGGGTACCTAAATTACATAAATACCCTAACAGAGATACATTGCTGGGTCTTCCAAATGCACAACAAAACCTCTTTCTAAGCTTCTCACTTCATTACTTACTGCAGTCAAAGATAGCCTCAAGACATATAGTGATAAAGTATACTCAACAAGCGGAGTGAATCAGATGTGGATTCTCAAAGACTCAAAAGACTTATTAGAATATCTATCTTCAACTGAACGCAACCTCTGCAACAGTGTCAAAACATTTGATTTTTCTACTCTCTATACTACTCTTCCATACGATAAGCTAAAGTCAGTACTCCGGTATTTAATACATCGGTCTTTCTGTACTAAAAAGGGTAAAGAAGATCTTCATATTTAGTGAAAGGTAAAGATTGGGCCTATTTTGTTTATCATCACACTGATTCACACAAATGTATACAGAGGAGGATGTCATTGCAATGCTGGAATTCTTGATTGATAACAGATTTGTAGAATTTGGAATACACGTTTTCCAGCAGACAACAGGGATTCCTATGGGGACTAATTGTGAGCCACTTTAAGCAGATTCGTTTCTTTATTCGTATGAAGACAGGTTCATACGAGGGCTAGTTCAGAAAAAATACAATAAGCCAGTCAAATCTTTTAATTTCAGTTTCCGTTATATAGATGATGTTCTTTCATTGAACAATCCTCATTTTAAAGATAACCTTCATCTTCTCTTCCAAATGAACTCGAAATTAAAGAGACCACTGATACACCATCATCATTATCATACCTGGAACTATACCTCTACATTGACAACTCTAGAGTCTGAAAAAAAACTTTACGACAAGCGTAATGATCTCTACTTTCCAATAGTTAACTTCCCGTTTTTGAGCAGTAAAATTCCCCCTACACCGGCATATGGCGTGTACATTTCACAACTCATTCGCTTTTGCCGTGCCTGTAGTTTGTACAGCTATTTTGTCAACAGAGCGATATTACTGTCTCAAAAACTTATACATCAAGGGTGTGTTCAGCCACTGTTGCAATTGTCACTACAGAAGTTTTACGGTCGTCACACCGATTTGACAGACCATTACAATGTTTCTGTTTCACATAAGAGAACAGCTATCTTTGGGTAGATCCAGAGTTTGTACCGGACTGACTTACACCGACTGTGACAAAACCGGACTTTTCACTGACAGTGTGACGGGTGCCACGCGTGGAGTAGATCATGCTCACCCTTCCGGAACATCTGATGATACTCCCGGTTTTATGTGGGAGTTTGCAATGTCAGTTCTAGTTTTTTGTGTTGTCTTGTATATCAATCTGTGACCTTTTAATTTTGTCTTCGTTGGTAATGTTTGTGATCCCGATTGTCCTTGTTATTTTCAAAGTACTTAATATATTCATAAAGCCATTCAAACTTTTATCTAGGTACTGTTTAGGGTTAGAGAAGTAAAACGTACCATGATTTTAATTGGTTTAAAACCAAAAACCAATCCAGTCATCAAAATGGCCTTTCAACACCATATTCCAGCTGGCTGTGGGCGGGTGCCATGCGTGGAGCAGATCATGCTTACCCTTCCGGAGCACATGATGATACCTCAGTTTTTATAGGGGTTCACAGCTACTGCTTCAGTTTTGTGGAGTTCTTTTTCATTTTTTTTATTTGTTTTGTCTTTGTCATACTGTCTCAATTCGTGTTGCTATGAAATGCCGTAATTTTGAATTTATGACCTTAGAATTTATTTCCCCTTTCCTCTTTCTTGCTTTGGTATTCGTTTGCCGATGTATTTCATTTAGAGAATAAATAAGATATATTATAATATGAATTTTAACATTTGTTTAAGTAGTAAAATTTTAAATTTCGACCAATATTTGTGAAAAATTGGAGGTTTTAGCATTTCAGATTATTTAGCATTTCACAACTAAGTTGTTACATGTATATGGTAACTGGTCAAAAATATACAACATCTTAACTATATTAAAATATTTAGGATGCCTTCAAAGGCCAGTTAAACAACCACCAGTGGACATTTTCAGCTAGATTCACGTCTTCTCGAATTTGACTACCGACTTTGACATTTTCCTGGATTGACCCACTCACAGTGTGACGGGTGCTGTTAACAGGGCAGGGCATGCTTACCCCTCCGGAGCACCTAATGTCACTCTCAGTTTCACTGGAGTTCACACTGTGAGTGCTTTGTTTTGGATGTCGTGATTTCTGTTTTTGTCTGTCTAGCGTCGTTGTTTTGTGTCTGCCGTCGTTGTTTTCAATGTTCTCGTTTTGCCCATTCCTTTGTAAATTCCACCCCTTTGTTCCTACGGTATTCTACTGCTGTTGTTTTAAACAACCACTGGAAAGGCATCGATATAGAATTCAAAGTCACACAACAAAATATATAGCGAAGGGTCTGAGGGGCTAAATAGCCGATACGTTTAGACCTCTACACTAGATAAACCAAGTACATGTAAATATCCATCAAATACGGCGATTTCATCTCAACATTTCCAATAAAACTTTTGTGAGACATACATCAGCCATTTACAAATACTGTATGAATGTACTGGAAGCATCAATGAGATTCTAAGTGCCGAAATGTTTTACCCTTACAAGACTAATAGGCAAAATGTCATTTATGTGATTACATATGAAAAAATAAAGGAAATGGGGTAAATTTCAAGGAGACATCATCCCATATCCAGGTTAAAACGACCCAAAACAAAGCATATCTAGGGTCCCCGTACGGTCTCCAACACAGTGAGGAACCTCACACCAAACAGCAAGCCCTAAATGGCCCAAAAAGAGTAAAAAAGTTAATAAATCAATGGAAACAAACCACATCCAATAACCCAATGTATATTATGATTCAAATGACAGAAACATCTTAGTATTTAGTCATATGATATTAATATATCACAACTTTATTTTCATATACAAAATATATCAACATGTTTTTTGCCAAGCTGCTGTAGTTAATCCTTCTCGGCTGGCGTTGACAGCTGTTTAATGACCCCAATCGTCCCGTCGTTTATAATTCTAAATAGACTTTATTGACAAAAATTTTTAGTCGCTATACCTTTATTCTGCAGCCACCATCTGCACGTAATATCCTAAGACTTTATAATTAATCTCTACTGCAGTTTTATTACCATTATAATGGTTTATTCTTGTTAATTTTTTTACTAACACACCTAGTAGGAAGCTGAACAATGGAAATTGAGGTGAATGAGCTTTGAACGGAAGGAATAGAGCTCAGAGAAGAAATTAAGACCTCAGACGAATTGACTTTTCCCATATAACTATTTTTTTAACAAATTATTTAATGTAATCAATATTCTCATAGTTAGAAGTAAAACTTTGCATTACTTTTTTGAAAATATTTGTTTCATATGTTGGTAATAATTACCTGACAGAACTATCAAGAGGCAAAGTCAAAGAGACAAATAAACAAAGGATGAGCAAAGCCACCGGTAAAATTGTCAACTGCAATGGTTGCCTTGCATAGGTCTCTCCATTAATGGTTGTTCAAACCGGTTTTATGGCGCGCAAAACCTTCGCTTTCATTGGCAGTGCCCTGGAGCAATCCAACAGCAATTGCAAATTAAAAGATCGTAGACAGTAAAAAGCAACGCCCATCCAAGTATTAAATAAAAAAAAAATGAATCTTGAATAACAGTTCGGACTGAAACTTCAAATTTTTCGACATTGGACTGATATGTATTTGAGAACTTCTTTTATGAACGTATGAGACGAAATTTTTTAACACCTTGATTAATAAGGCAGTCACAGAGTTAACTTTATCTAAAAAGAAAGTTAATTACAACTTTTTTTCAAGTCATGAATAGTAAATGTATATATCGGTAATTTGTATGAATTTCCTTTGATCTGAATTGCATGATACTGTAGATATCGCTGAACAGGCCGTGATATAGTAATAATATCACTAATTCAGTCTCCCATAGACCCCCATGTTAAATTGCGCATGTTTGAAACTTTGTAGAAATTTTACTAAAAGTTTAAATGAAGTGACACCTGTCTCAACTTAACAGAGACCTGTTTCAAGAAACTCTCATGAGAAAATCAACCCCCCCCCCCTTAACTTGCATATAAGAAAGAACTGGTTCCTGGCAAGGAACAACACAAAGATCGGTACTTCCTGCTTGAATTTTACAGAAAAAAATTATTCCGCCGCCCATGCCTATAAAATTTTTATATCTTGAAGAAATTATATAAATTTAAGCTTAAAAGGAGCCTTACAGTATCAACTTTCGAATTAAATAAGATTCAGCTGCCAACATCTTCAATATGTAACAAAATAAACACTATTTTGGAACTATATCGTCTCCTATAGGGACTAAATTCACATACTAGTATATGCCCGACTGGTTTCCGAATTAGTGGTGTTATAACTATAACAGAAAACAAAATGGCCCGTAAATCCATTCGTGTTTTTATTTCGTCTTCTACAATGTATATGTAACGTAAATCAACTAATTTCAGATAGGAAAGTCAATATTTACAGAATTTATGGGCTGAAAAACGTGCTCATTAGTGCTTTTGTACTTTGATTTTCGGAATATTCAAACTATTGCATTATCGGGTCAGTTAAGGTTTATTGGATGCATTGTAGTGAAGTAATCTTCGAAAATGCAACTTAATAGTCGCTGAAAATATGTAAAAAACATAAATTGATATTTATTCTGAAGATTTAAGACCTTTCGTGTATTAAAAAAAAATGCTTCAACCCCCACCCCAAATCGGGAATACAAAACTGCGTGTGTTATGACTTTCTATTGGCAAAAATTACTTGCTTATCATTTATACCAAGGTAATCAAAGCTACTTTGAGTCTGTTTACGCGCATTTTAAGAATTAAACCAGTTTTATGGCCTCAAAATTAGATGTGGTAGCAGTGAGAATCATCGAAATGATAAATTTGAAGGTCCGAAAATCGCTTTGAATTTCCGTTACTCAATGCATTTTTTTTTTCTCTCTTTTTTTTTTTATCGAAACACATTCTTTGCTGGAGTTTCCAGTGACGTTTCAGCTTTAAATCAATACACAATGCACATTTTGTCTTTACAATGCGTATTTCAACTGCTTGCGTGAAACCCGTAAAATTATGACGTAACATCGGTTTTAATGTCAAAATATGGTAGTCAAAACCCATTAACAACAAAAGCTGAAATTTGACAAAATGGGTCCAACTTGATAGTTAGGTATCAAAATAAGCAGCTTTTGAAGGAAATTCGAATTTTGTAATTTTTTTGTATTAGGTATAACACCACTAATTCAGTCTCCCGTAGACTCCCATGTTAAATTGCGCATGTTTGAAGTTTAAATGAAGTGACACCTGTCTCAACTTAAAAAGACATTTTTCAAGAAACTCTCATGAGAAAATCAACCCCCCTTAACTTGCATATAAGAAAGAACTGGTTCCTGGCAGTGAACAACACAAAGACCGGTACTTCCTGCTTGAATTTTACAGAAAAAATTACTCCGCCGCCCATGCCTATAAAATTTTTATTTCTTGAAGAAATTATTTAAATTTAGGCTTAAATGGAGCCTTACAGTATCAACTATCCAATTAAATAAGATTCAGCTGCCAACATCTTCAATATGTAACAAAATAAACACTATTTTAGAACTATATCGTCTCCTATAGGGACTAAATTCACATATGTGTCCGACTTAGTGGTGTTAAACCTATAGCAGTGACTTGATACAGAAGATAGCGGGTCACTGTCGAGAGGTCACGTGTGCGTTGCTATGAGAGATGTTAATACGTGTCAGGCATAAAACTGATGAAGATTGCATACTAATAATTGTAAGAAAGAATGTATTTACCGTGCTAAAAGAAATGTCAGCTTATTTCAATTTATTAAAGAGTTCTATGAATCATTTTCTTAATTTCCGATGAAAGAAATATATGAATTTGTGTTTTTAATACGGACTTTATCACGGCCAGTATCAAGCAAGCCGTATTGAACATAGGATCGCTACCCAGCTATTCTCAAAAAGCCCTTTAACTGTTAATTAATATAACTTTAAAACTTTTATTCATTTACACAGATATTTTAATCCAAATAGAGATCAAATTTATGCAATATCAGTAGCTCCTACTACATATTAAAATAAAACAATTATGATATTACTTACAGTGGGGTGCAGACATAACCTCTTGTCCAAAACAACGGTAGTAGAATACCGAAGGAACAAGGGAAACGATGATCAAAATCGAAGTCCAAAGACATGGCAAAAACGGTAACAGATAAAAACAAAGACAAAACAAGGACGTGAGACAGCTACAATGCACGGAAATAAAAAGATAACATTAAGAACTAAGGCACTCATAGTGTGAACTCCCATGAAAACCGAGAGTGACATCAAGTGCTCCGGAATGGTAAGCATGTCCTGCTCCACTAGCGGCACCCGTCACACTATCAGCGAGTCAATCCAGGGTTGAGTCAAATCCGGTTATGTCAAATCCGTGAAGACGTGAAATCTAGCTGAAAATGTCCGTTTTCAGTTGGGACACAGACACGTCATATCTGTCAATGATGTCATGGTGAGGGCCATAGAATTCTGAAGGGATGAAAGTAACAAAGGCTGAACAAATCCCTGACTAAGCAGCTTTTGGGACAGTGTTTTTGCTCTAACTAAAAAGTCACTGTATAAACTGCATGCCCGACAGTAACGAATCAACTGTGAAATGTACACTCCAAAGGCTGGGGAGGTAGGTATATTGCTGCTCAGAAAGGTAAAGTTCACAATTGGAAAGTTAAAATCATCACGTTTGTCATACAGCTTATATTTCAAACGTCCATTTTCGTCAATGTAAATTAAAAGGTCTTAATACGAAGCTGAAGTAGGTGTATCGGTAGTCTCTTTAATTTCAAGCTCATTTGGGATAGATCTGGTGTAAATATTCCTTGAATTTTGGATTATTAAGAGAAAGTACATCGTCTATGTAGCGGAAGCGGAAATTAAAGGACTGGGCTAAATGTTTTTGTTTTTTCTGTGTAAGCCTTTGTAAAAAAATTCGCCTCATACAAAAAAGGAAGAGATCAGCTAAAAGTGGTGCGCAGTTAGTTCCCATCGGAATCCCGATTGTCTGTTGAAAAACACGGCCTCCAAATTCGACAAAAATATTATCTATTAAAAATTCCAACATCTTGATTACGTCATTCTCAGTGTACTTCTTGTTTGACTCAGTTTGGTTCTTTACAAAATATGTTTTGTCTTTCCCTACTACTAAATAAGTGTATCTGCGTTTTCCGTTTTTAGTGCAGAAACATTGATGTATCAAAACCCAAATTACTGTTTTCAATTTATTGTGTGGCAGGGTAGTATAAAGAGTAGAAAAATCAAAGGTTTGTATGCTATGGCAATGGGTAAGACTGCTAGAGGATAGCTGTTCGAGAAGATCTTTAGAATTTTTTAGAATCCACATCTGATTGACGCCGCTCGTGGAGTAGACTTTATCACAGTAACTTTTCAGGCCATCTCTGACTGCGGTCAATAAAGTAGTAAGGAGCTTAGAAAGTGGCTTAGTGGTGCATCTGGAAGACCCTGCAATAAATCTCTGTTTGTATGGGTTCTTATGAAGTTTAGGGGCCCAGTAGATGTAGGGGAGCTGATTGTTATCATCATCCGCTTTGATACCAAAGGATGCTAAAACAGAGTTGTGATTTTCAATAATCTCCTCCCTTGATAGTGTAGTGGTAGTATAAATAGGGTTTTCTGATGAACTGTCAATTCCCATCTCCTTACCCAGACAGTCAAGATAGTGTTTCTTACCCACGAACAGTATGTTGTTAGAAGCTTTGTCTGCAGGGACAAAGACGTTATTTTCATGGAGGTTGTCCATAGTTTTCCTAACGGGGGATCTTCAAGTATACTGGGATTTCTGGATTTCATTGATGTTTTCAGACGCCGAATACGATTCACAATTAACGACTTAATGGACCTGATCCAGTCGGACAGCGTCTCGACATCTTCTTTCTCTTTCTTTGCCCACTTCCTCGCATAGTCCTCAACTGCATCAATCAAAATTTTGAAGTTTTACTTCCAGTTGATATGCTGGGGTTCACGGAATTTGGGACCTTTTGAAAAAACATCTCTTAGTTTGATATTGTCTATAATATTTAGGAATCGGTTATCACATGTCCAGCCGGACTTTAATTGAAGGGGGAAGTGGAGCAAGCGCAATCAGGTGGTTTGGCTTTGAAGTCGTCAATTTTTGAAATCACGCAATACCCGTTTGTAATTGAAAATGGAAGTAACAATCGGTTTAGTGTAGGAATACGAAATAAGTGGAACAGATTGATCTTTGAAGTAAGGTGGAATGTTTGATGTTACTGTTTTGCTATGTAGAATGTTAGCGAGATTTATGGCGCCCAAGCCTTTATTGGCGAATTTAATATTTAGAAATGTCCGGTTATCAGGTTCGTTGGCTGATTCGCGGACAGGTTTGAAAAGTCTATGGTTTGATATATCTAAAACGATTGCTGTTAATTTATATTCCAGGGAATGCCAATCGGTCACTGATGATGCTAAACATGTTTTGCAAAAAGAATGAAGCTTTGAAAGGGGCAAAGAATACAATTTGGTACGAATGTGATGAATACCTAGTGGAATGGTCATAAATGGAAGAAAACTATTTATTGAAATGTCGTGCAGACGCGGGGCAGTGTAATGCCTGTGTCCATGGCTACGTGCGCGGTCTGTGTTGGCTTCCATTCAATATATTCATCACATTCACCGAATTACATGCTGGACTTGACAGATTTCCTACATTTTTTATGTTATCATTACAACCATAGGGTATTGCTTTACCTAATTCTTTGATCCAGTATTCCTCTCTTTGTAGACGGTAAGGTGTACTTAGCGTAGGGTTATGGGTTTTATGGTATATTTTTTCAATAATCCTGACCTTCATGTTGACAATTGAATGGTCAGGTTGGTTCATGTCGGGTCGTATTGTCCTTGACTTCGTATCTATGTCCGCACATACGTTTGTTCAACCTGTCTTTTGTTTCCCCTACATAAGTCAATCCATAAAGAGAGCACTCTAAGCCATAAATTAGATTTCTGGAGAAGCAATTCAGATCGTCGTAAGTTCTAGTTGAATATGACTTGTTGGTAAGGTTGCTTCTAAAATTTGAGTCAGTAATAAGAATGTTACATGTTTTGCAATTTTTTTAACCCGGCATGGTGAAATTGGGCCTTGCGATTGTTAACTTGGAGAGCAGTCAAGAGAACAGCTCAAAGTTAACTTGAAGTTAATTTGGAGCAGACTTAGAACAGTCCTATAATCCTGACTGCTCTGGTCCTAGAATCATGTCTGTTCTAGCCATGACCGTTATACCTAAGTCTGCTCTAGCCATGACAGTTCTACCGAAGTCTCTTCTAGCCATGACCGTTCTATCTAAGTTCGCTCTGGCCACAACCGTTTTTCCCAAGTCTGCTCTGGGCACAGCTGTTTTGGTCCTAGAATTTTTACTGGAGATGAATTGGATTGTGTCAGTTTTCTTTTTTCTCGAGCCCGAAACGTACGTTTAAAGAAAAAACTTAAACAACCCCTTTATTTCTTTTTTAATAAGTATTTGTTTCAGTAAGTATAGTATGATAATGACTGGCATTTTTCCTATAATAACATTTACGATTTTTTTTTTTTTTTTTTTTTTNTAATAATAAATTTACGGAAAACTTTTTGCGATTCAGTTTTGGGGTATATCACAAAAAGGGAAATAACTCTTACATTTTTTAATCCGCGAATAACAGCACTTATCGTCAAAATTAAATTTTATATCCGAATAATTCATTTCATTATTCTAATTTTTATTTAATGTTGTTTTTATAATATAACTTAACTTGATATATATGAAAATACGTGTATATGGGACACGTTATGAATATTTACTAGGGCTGTGACAAGAGCTGGTATTAGAGCGGTCATAGCTAGAACAGGTCAGCTGAGAGCATGGTCAGAACAGACTAAGGTAGAACGATCATGGGTAGAACAGGTCAGAGCAGTCATATATATAGCTCTGACCAGAACGGTCAGTATTTTAGTGATGACCATGACTGGACAGAGCGGTCAGGATTCTAGAGCAGACTTAGAGCTGTTCTAGAGCAGACTTGATACCTATTTTAAGTTAACTCAGAACAGCTTTTATGACTGCTTCAAGTTAACTTTTTGAGAGGTTATGTCTGCACCCCACTGTAAATATAATTAAAACGAGGATTTTTTTTTTATTTTGATTGGAATAAGCCACATTAACAAAACTCAACTTGACGACTTACCCACCTTAAGAGCATTCTGAGAATAGCTGACGCTCCTCCGTTAAATATTTATACTGTTCTCCGTTCAATACATGAAATACTAGCTCACATCTATTTGAAAGGAGCTTTCAGCCCTCAAATATGCGTTCAAAAAGACAATTCATTTTCATATGTAACAAAATACACTGGAATTGATTTGAATGATAAGGCACTGCCTTGTTTTATATTTTACCGTACCAGATTTGAATATAAGTTTTACCACGTTTTGTAGCTGGCTTGCATAAAAATATACTTTGTTTTTTGCTTGGTCATAACAGGTTCAAATTTTAAATATACCTTGGTCGTAGCCGCTTTGAATGTAACTATGACTTGTTTTGTGATTTGGAGGGCGGGGAGGGTCACTTCCTATAAAGAGGCATGTCCAGACGTATCTATGGAATGGGTTTGTATTTGCAGCTGGCAATTTTATAGTATTTTTTCATTTTGTATATAAATGAATCGCAAATCAACTACAAATAAACAGAATCCATACTAGTTGCTGAAATTAATTAATCATTTATCACCAGTCGACCTATAAGAAAGTCCTAGCAGTGAAATGATTTTTACTCCAATTACAGATTTTTAATATACAATAAGGTTGATCAGTTTTGAAATCTAATAAATGATTTGGTCACGATTTTGTTAAGGGCACTATATGAATGGGAGGTGTTTCGAAATTGCCAGTGGCAACCTGAAATGACAGCCCCATGTGTCTGGTAAGAAATTTGAATTTGAACAATCAAATTTGTTTTGCTTGGTAGAAACGGATTTGAATGTTATTCATGCATTTAATCTAATTTGGTTAGAATATGAATAAAATTTTGCTGTTTGATTAAACCAGAAAACTTAGATTATTTTGAAATATTAACAAAACTTGAGGAAGCGGACCGATATCACATTGTTATCAATATTGGAAGCAGGCCCATATGACATTGTTATCAATATTGATCTCGTTGAAGTGCCATACTTGTATATTATTAGTTTGAAGAATATTTTTAAGCTGAAACATTCGTTTTCATATCACATCTGTAACTAGAATTGGTCATAGAATCATCACTCGAGCCTGGTTGCTTTCGGGCTTATATTAAAAACTTTGGCTGATAAAGGGTGTAACATAAAAAATGCCATGTAATGATTTATAAGTATTATTTCATTGTAACGGATTTCAATGTTTCCATCGAATTGTCTTAAACTTGGTCATAACAAATTTGTTATAAAGCCATCAACCTTTGTTTATTTACAGGCAAATAATATTTCGGTTTCAGCTAATAAAACACCGTTTTTTGCTACGAACAGACAGGTTTCGATCGTTTTGTCATTTTCTGTAATTGGCATCAACACTCCCTTAATACGAAAAACATTTACGATAATTGAATTTCAGATCAACCAGTGAGTGACGGAAAACAGAGCAGTTAATTCTTGTTCTGTTTTTTTTTTATGTTTCAAATGAAGGCTTGGCAATAATATTGTGCTTCATGTTAACTGTTATTGTGCATTATTTTAATAGAAAAAAAAACATTTTGTAAGACTGTCACCTGTTGTATTTGTTCCATTTGATGTCAATGGACTCTCGCTTCCCTTTCCTGTATATAATTTAAAATACAAATAATTAAAACTAATATTCATTAATTCATTATTCATTTATTTATTCATATGGACACAAACACAATATGCAAGTTACGAAAATTCAAACATTACAAATATAAATATATTCTTAATTAACAATAGCAGAAAATGTTAATGTATAATACTTTATTCATGACTATGCCTGATGATATTCCATGTATGTGGTCCTGCCGTGATACGCTGGATATTGAAAAATATGAACGCAAAAAAAAACGATAAATTTAGAATAATACATGCTAAAATCCGTATGATATGCTGTATCAACCCGACAGGCCAATATCAACAAGAGGGCCTTGGCCCGAGGGTTGATATTGGTCGAGGGTTAAATGCAGCATGTGATACGGACCTTAAAGTTCCACTGAAGTCAAAAATTAGGACACTCAGTAAACATAAAACATTTGTCTGTATTCTCAAGCTGCAAGAACTGTAGAAGAGTATTATTGCGGAATGTCTTCTTTTAAACATAATCTACACGTACAAACTGAGAAAATTGTAAATAAATTTGAAAATGTTATTTTATAGGCGAATAATTTTATTTGGGAAACACTCAATTTTCAAGAAAATCAGGAAATCTGAAAAAGGACTAATATGTTTCAATATTGTTGTGGACGTATACTTTAATATCTAAGGAAGGGCAAGCTGATGCCGATTATTTGGGACTACTGTTAGATTCAGTTCAATTTTGGTACATAGGGGAAGTAATTTCACACATTCAGGTCAGAAATTGCCAAATTTCTACTTGAAAACATATGCTACTAGACACTGGTATTAAACTGATGATAGTAACGGACGTTACTATCAACCCAAAATGGTGGAACAGAAGAGCTCTTAGTTTGTATTTATGGTCATATTTCTTTTCAGTGACTGTATACTGAAAAGTTAACTATGGAAGATTGTAGTATTATTTAAAAACTTCATGTCGATATTAAATATGACTGTATAGATCACAAATATAAATGGCAAATTGTTGTAAAGAAAAACAGTGATGATGATAGTAACGGAAATCAAAGATGATAGTAATGGTGTTGCAAGATAATTTAGGGATGATAGTAACGATCCTTTTCAAAATGTGTATATTGAACCTCAAATGAATGCTTAGTTGAGAATTTGCCACAACGGGTTTACCCCAATGCCTCAAAAGACCATTGTTGGAATTAGGAACTTATGATTCAACAAAATGCACCACCATATCCTGTTTCCAGATTTCTCCCGCTTTTTCCCATTATCTGTCATTTATCGATGTCTGTTATGACAAATTTTGCTATATATTTTTGATTCTAGCTGTGAACGAAAATTGACTTAATCTGTATGCAAACTGACTGACTGAGCTATAAGTATTCTCAATCTATTTTCTTATTTTGTTATCGCAAATAGATCAGCAAAAAATTTAATGTTACAAAATCTATTTCTTAGTTTTTGGATGAGAAGTTGTGTTCACCTCCAAGAAAAGTTGCAATATATTTTGAAATATATTTCAAACCATTTGCCATTTGTAAAGTTTGATTTATTTTCCTGTATACCGATGAAAAAGCTAGTCATGAAGCAAAATAGTTACCCAGGTTCCTGTAGCTGCTATAATTGCCAATTTTTGGTCACAATGAGAAACCTCGGTCGTTACCAAGTTAGTTTGGTTCAAAGTGAATATAATTTTAGTTAGCACATAAATAGCCTCTTTTGATATTTCAATCACAATTATCTCCTCTTTAACCATATATAATAACTTGGTTCAGGGAGATAACCAACCGAGGTTTCTCGTTGGCTTCGTAGATCTTTCAATATGTTTAAGGCCACACACAAATTAGTAGTTCTTTGAGATTTTGGCCAAAAAATTTTGGGCGAGCGAGCGAATTTTTTTTTAATTTTAAATTTTTCTCTTCAAGTATTCTTGAATTTAAGAGCGAGCGAAATATTTTTTTTTTTATTTTTCCTTTCCGGCATTTCAATATTGTTTAAAATGTATGCATTTGAACCTGCATAACAGCTGATATTCAACCTCTAGACTTAAAAGGTAATTATTGAACTAATAATGATAGTGTCTTATCATTCAGTCCAACAAATTGCCTTGCATAAACTAAGTTTTGTAAATTGCTTGCCTTTAACAACAACTTTTTCACATTCTGACATTCTGTTGCATGATAGCTATAACCACAACTATATGATATTAAACGGTACACTTTTCACATATTGATCACTAACTAGTCTATCAAAGAATTGTGTAAAGCAAGTGTATGTAATTTCATTTAAATGTAGATGGTCACTAGATACCATTTAAGATTTACTAAAAGTAAGAAAAAGAAAAAAAAAAACAAACTGGCAAATTCAAAAATTGATTATTACATGACTATATGTTGCAGAGTTGGTCAGTATCTGGCAGTGATTACCTTAAACTGGTGCTAGAACATTCATTATTTCCCTTGATAATTTTTATGAAGTCTTAGAAATATTCCACCATCAATGTTCAAGTGTTTTTCATATTCATGTCTAAATATTATAAGTTGCATAACGAATGAAGGCTTATCTTTTCACAAACTGTTCTTTATTTACCCAAGTTACAGAAAAAAATGATACGTGCAAAACACGAATTCAATGAATGTTGAAAACAATGGAAATGTCACGCAGTAACACAGTCCTTATAAGAACTTAAGTACCACTCAAGTGTTTGCGAAAAAGAATAAGACGGGAGAGCTTAAATAATTCCAGTTGGATGCCTCACGACTATTCAAAAAGTTGGAAGTGTATGAAACCCGGGTATGACTCCTTTCCCAAATCATTTTATTGTGATATTTCCCTGTTTTCGAAGGCATAATTGACACAGATTCATTTTTATAATTTTGGAATCAAGTTCTTGGAAAAGTTGAGTTGATTTAAACGTGCGGGACTTTAATTTTAATTTTTAGCCGAGTTGCAACGAAGTTGAACTCGGCTATTGGTTTGGTGATGCGGGCGGGCGGGCGGGCGTGCGGACGTGCGGGCGACGTCAAACATTGGTTTCCGGATGATAACTTAAACAGTTTACATCCAATTGAAAGGAAACTTGGATATGTTGTTGGATATCAGGAGGGGAAGAACCCTATTGATTTTTGAGAAAGTAGATCAAAGGTCAAGGTCACGGTGACTGAAAATAGACTGAAAATTTAAGAAAAATTTGGTTTCCGGATGATAACTCAAACAGTTTACATCCAATTGAAATGAAACTTGGATATGTTGTTAGATATCAGGAGAGGAGGAACCCTATTGTTTTTGAGTTAGTAGATCAAGATCAAGTTCATAGTGACTTAAAAAAGATTGAAAATTTAAGAAAAATTTGGTTTCCGGATGATAACTCAAAAAGTTTAGAACCAATTGAGATGAAACTTGGATATGTTTTTGGATATCAGAAGGGACGGAACCCTATTGATTTTGGAGAAAGTAGGTCAAAGTTCAAGGTCACAGTGACTAAAAATAGATTGAAAATTTCAGAAAAATTTTGGTTTCCGGATGATAACTTGAAAAGTTTACAACCAATTGAAATAAACTTAGATATGTTGTTGGATACTAGAAGGAAAGGAACCCTTTTGATTTTGGAGAAAGTAGGTCAAAGGTCAAGGTCACAGTGACTAAAAATTGATTGAAAATTTCAGAAAAATTCGAATTCCGGATGATAGCTCGAAAAGTTTACATCCAATTGAAATGAAACCTAGATTTGCTGTTAGATACTAGGAGGGGAGAAACCCTGTTGATTTTGGAGAAAGTAGGTCAAAGGTCAAGGTCACAGTGTTTGAATATAGACTGAAAATTTCAGAAAAATTTGGTTTTCCTGATGACAACTTGAGAAGTTTACGTCCAATTCAAATGAAACTTTGATATGTTGTTTGATACCAAGAGGGGAGGAACCCTATAGATTTTGGAGAAAGTTTGTCAAAGGTCAAGGTCACAGTGACTGAAAATTTAAGAAAAATTTGGTTTCCAGATTATAATTAGAAAAGCTTACAACCAATTGAAATGAAACTTTGATATGCTGTTTGGGTCTAGGAGGGGAGGAACCCTATTAATTTTGGAGAAAGTAGGTCAAAGGTCAAAGTCATGGAGACTGAAATTTAAGAAAAAAATTGGTTTCCGGATAATAACTAAAAAGTTTATATCCAGTTGAAATAAAACTTGGATATGTTGTTAGGTTCTAGGACTGGGGAGGAAGCCTTTTTTCCAATCTTTTGGAAAATTTCATGGTTTCCCGATGATATTTGACCTTATGAATTTTTAGAATTTTGGATATTACAGGTTTGATAGATGATAAATAAAATATAAAAATATTTTGTTCGTGAAGATTTACTTTTAAAAGTCTGCATTAATTTGGTATGATATGTATGAAGTTGTAACTCGGCTTGTGCACCCTGGTGCCATTTAAATTTTTTTATTTTGATTTTGGAAATTTAGGAGCGGCGAAATAATTTTTATATTTAAATTTTTATTTTGCCAATTTAGGAGCGGCGTTTCCAAAGAACTACTAATTAATTTGGTGTGGCCTAATGTCCACTATTAAAATATGTTCTGCGATGGCGGCCATCTTGGTTGAGATGTCTACTTATCAGACGTATTTTTGAAAGTGGACCATCCAAGGACTATTCTGACCGAGTTTTGTTCTTTAAAGAAAAAATCTGAATATGTTTTTCCACAGGGTCCAATGCTAAACTATGTTCCACCTTGGTGGCCATCTTGGATTTGATGCGGACTCGCCAGACTTTTTTTGAAGGGCTAACTAAGTTGGTTCCAATTTGTCAAGTAGTTTCAGAGGTGAAGATCTTTGAATAAATGGTCCAATTTTAAACTAAGTTGCCCGCTGGCGACCATCTCGGATGAGTTTCTGACTCATCGGATTCATTATTTTAAAAGGGACCATCCAAGGAGTATTCTGACCAACTTGTGTTCTAATTGGCCAAGAGGTTTCAAAGGAGAAGATCTTTGAATAAAGAAATATTTCACGGGAGTGTGAATGTATGTCGATTTTACCACGGGTTGGTCCTTTATGGCAAATCTTTTACCCCGAGCGTATTCGTGGAGTAAAATATAGGCATAAAGGGCAAACCCATTGTAAAATCGAATTATATTTACGCTCCCGTGAATTATTTTGATCCCAATATGACACTTTCAGGGTACAGAAGAGATGAATTTGTCTTTGTACTCATAAGTGAAACAGCCATTTTACCCCGTAAAGTATGACGTCCTTTTCTATGACGCTACAAAAACTGTCTCCAAACTGTTTATGACGTATCAAAAGTGCCGTCGATTGTCATGCCAATTACCATGAAATATATGCGGATTATACCATGGTTATGGAATCAAGGCGATTAGAGGACGTCATATTAGAATGATGAGTTTACGACGGAAGACCGACGCCACATAATGGAAAAAGCTCACCATGGCATAGCCAGATTGGCTAAAAAGCTGCATACAATTAGAAATATTTTCAAACTTAACATGTCATGTCTGTAAAAGATAGAGCTGATTCTTTAGAAACCTCGATGTTGATAATGGGGACATTGTTTAAAACAAACCAAACTGAATTTCTTTTTAAAAAAACATGACGCTTTTTTTTTTTTTTTTTTTTTTTTTTTTTTTTNCAGAGGGGTACGTCTAGTTTTGACTGTCAAACTTAAAGCGAATGTGTCCGACTTAAAGGCGAATGCGTCCGACTTACGGGCGAATTCGATAGATCCATACCATTACCCTTGGGAAAACTGCTGAGATGTTCGGAACGTACTTCAAACAATGAATCGATGGAACAAGTCCCTCGGAAAGTCCCAATAGAACGTGTAAATAATTGGATTATATATAGAAAATACTCCGTTATATTTTTTCATCCATTATGATTTTCTTTTTTTTTCTTTAATTTTTATTTATGTTCAACGGCATTGCAATCAGTATTTAATTAACAGCTTTTAGCACATTAATTGGAGGAAAAACAAACAAAATTATATATTATTGATTTGTTAAAGTTAACATTGGACATTTATATCACCCTGAAACATGACGCGTTTGAAATATTACTAAACGGCATATTTCGGAAGTTGCATTTTAACAGTTCAAATCTTAAATCGCAAATGTGATAGAATGCATTTTACATACCCATCATATTTATCGGTCATATGAAGAGATAAAATTAGGTATATTCTAAATAGATATCAAAATAGAAAACCGAGTATTCGAGTTGTAGTTTAATTAATCGATACTCTGTACGTCCGAGCGATATTCGAGCTCAGGACTCGAGTACTCGTTGACATCCCTAGTTATAACAAAGTTTCTTTTATACGGCACATTTTATTTTTATACCGCAAAAAATTTGAGGTCGTTAAAAGGAATAGCGCTGTCGTCATTGTTGTTCGGCGTCATCGTCTGAAGACACTTTTGTTTTTGGGTCAATAGTTCAAGTTGATCAATCCTTATGAAATTTTAACACAGTGTTCCCTGGCAGATATGCTGTCGTCGACGTTGTCGTTATCGTCGTCTGTGGACCTTTTTTTGACGACCGCAAAAAATTTATGGTCTTTTAATGGTATGGCGTTGGCGTCGGCGTCTGTAGACAGCATAACTTTTGTTCTAGTGGACGGATCATTATCAAATTTTAGTATGATGTTTCTTGGAACACACGCATTGGCCCCGTCCGTTTTAGAAAAAGGGCCAAAAGGGGGTAAAATTGGGTGTTTTCACATATTTGTCTGTAGAATCTTTATTATTTATCGGATTTTGATTGAATTTCTTTCAATGTACTCCTAAGGAAATTTCCAATCAGTAGCATGTAAACATGAACCGTTCTTGAGATAAATGAGGCCCAAAAGGGGGAATAAAAAAAAAGTTTTTGTCCGTTTTTTGATGCAGTTTTATTTCAATGGCTTCTTTATGAAATATTAACACAGCCCTCTACTATGAGATTTTTGGTAACTTGTTTCCTTACCTTACTATGAGGGGCCGAGCGGGGCCAAAATTGCAAATTTGCAGATTATCTAAAATTTTATTTTTAATTGGATTTCGAGGAATTTTTTTTCTTTGGATTCCTCTTGTTGCAAGCTTTCAGTAGTATTTCATTGTGGCATATCTCTTACTTTTATCGAGCTATAAGGGGTGAAAGCTGCAATTTTTCAAAAAAAAATAATAAAATCTGTATTTTTCTTTGGATTCTTTGTTGTAAGTTTTTGGTAATATGTCAACAGATTTGGTATTACCCTTACTGCTACCAAACTATACGGGGTAAAAGGGACCTATTTGCAATAAAAAAAAATGTAAAATCTTTATTTTTTATCCGATTATGGGAATTTTTTTTTATCGGATTCCTCTTGCTGGAAGCTTTCAGTAATTATGCTTCCAGCTTACTGTTTCCGAGCTTTAAGGGATCAAATAACTAAATACCGAGGTTACTGTGAATTTACTTTCTGCATATGCGCATTTCGACAAATTATGTCTCATCAGTGCAGATAAAATCTAAAAGAACTAATTGTTATCTTCCCTAGTTTGTGTCTATCTAATTGCTGTGTCGAGCTCATTTGTAATTGTTGTTCTTCGTTTTGCTACACATGTGAAGCTTTTAAAACAATATGAAGATCAATCGTCCCTCAATATTTTCTTCAAAGATGTCTTTGGCATCTGGATTTACAGCATACTTACACACTGGTGAATCCAATTTGAATCCAAAATTGAATAGAGAAAATATAAAAAAAAAATAATTCAATAATATCTAATTCTTGTGGTACGAATGAAATGTCCACATTCACTTAAAATTACACTTGTTCAAATTTCAGTATTCGACAGGCTGCGGTCGTGTCATGCTGCGCACGGCGTATAGCTTTATTATTATCATAACATTTGTTTCAGATTTGATAAAAATAACGTTACTATCATCTCTGATTAACGTTACTATCATCCAATTTTTTTCTGGATTCGTCGTTACTATCATCTTTGCCATTTTACTTGACATCAAATTGCCACTTATATATGTGATCTATACAGTAATATTTGATATCGAAATGAAGTGTTAAAATAACAATATAATCTTCCATATTTAACTTTTGAGTATGCAGTCATTAAAAAGAAATATGACCATAAATACAAACTAAGAGCTCTTCCGTTCAACCATCTTGGGATGATAGTAACGTCCGTTACTATCATCAGTTTAACACCAGTAATTATGGATCATAGTATTCGTAAAGAACAATTTCGAAAAGAATTAGACGTTTTCCTGACCTCCTGATTTTTTTTTAAATTTGAGTGTGTACCCAAGGAAAAGATTTGTTTATAAAATCTTAAATTTAAAATTAATACACAATTTTTGCAGGAGTACATGTAAATAATGTTTAAAAGAATGCATTTCTTCATGATTAATTATTTCATTTAGATTGAAAAATACGGGCAAAACATTCATCTTTATTGTGTGTCCTAATTTTTGACTTTACAGCCGGTGAGCAAACCTTCGAAAAAGCAATAAAAGTCGCGTTTCTCAAAACATCCGGATCAAGGGCGATAACACCACAAACTCTACCGCTAGATGGCGCGTCGCTGACCCAAATATTTTTTTTCAATGCACCACCTCGGCGAAATACACAAATATGTTTATTAAAATAAATGAATGTACATGATTATTTATGTTATATCGATTTAGTATATATTTCTCTATATGACAGAATAAATTCGATCAAAATCACTCTTCTAAAACGTCTGCAATCTATGTTTGAATCGGGGTGACGAAAAGTAAACAACCCACGCACGACGCAATGTTTACATTTTTACTGACCTCTATTCAATTGACACAAACATAGTTCTACGTCACAAAGTTATAAATAAACCGGTGTTTTGGGAAGAAAAACATCTATAGATGGGTCCAAAAGCGTCACATCCCATCATTCGCACCGGTTGCCTCGAATTCATTCATTAAAGAGGGGCACCCAACAGAGAGCGTGGGTTACTGAGATATTACAGAATTTGTATAGGTTTTCACTTAAAATATGCCTTAATTTGCTGTAATATCCAAACTGCATGTATATTTTAGTATGATCTCAAGTAAGGTGAAAATATAAAACGAAATTACAGCATTTACTATGATTTTGACAACTTTCTCGCCCTGAAATGTTATGGTTTTGTGCACGCACATGTTGTCAAATCTGGTGTATCATGCGGAACAGATAATTGCTTGTTGTTTTTTTACGTTATTTACCCTTCACTTAGCAAATACTAATTTTGTATCACGAATTATACTTGAATATGCGTGAATCAAACTGCACCCGTGCACACAATGGTAAAGACCCAGGACCTTGTGTCTCTTGTGGAAAACAAGACATTTCTAGTCGTTACACACATTTGGTCCAAAAAGAGTCGTCTTCACCATATTATGTTTATGTTAAAAATTTACTTCAGTGTGATGATGATGACTGCATTTGTAGAGCATGTGATATGAAATTTACTCGCAAGTCAAAACATATGAAAAGGTCTCTCGACAGTGAGCAAAACGAACCACAAAGTAAGGTCAGCCGAACTGAATGTGCATCGGCCGATTCAGCCTGTTATTCTGAGTTTTCCGATTTACCATCAGATGTCGAACAGGCAAGAGACATCTGCTTTCTTCACAATATGGAAATTTGTGAGAATACATCAGATCACAAAACAACAGTTGATAAAGCTACATTTCTGTCTTGCTTTGGTTTTAACATAGACCACATATCTGACAAAGAGGATGCAGAAATTTCTATATGTTCTGTACATTACAAACATTATAAGAATTTTTACCCTCTTTGTTTTATTTGTGAGAAAAATTCTTCAAGACAAAGAATTGTTAATATAACAGATGAAAAAATTGAGTCTTTTAAGATATATCTCACACAAGAATTACAGGTCGACACGGATACTGATATTTCTAAAGCAGTTCTGTGCATAGTATGTTGTAATCATTTTAACAAATTTGTAAGGTCAGATGATGTTGAAGTCGCAACAGCAAAAACTGACTGTTACCTTCCAAATTGCTTAGAAAGATTTGAAATTGATTCATGTATAAATACTAGTAATGTAGACATGTTTTGCTTTAAAAGTTTACTTGAATATGTTGTTCAGAATTTTTTGGTATACCAAGCATTATTACTCCCAAAACTGTTTTCAAAATATAGGAGCATGATAGACAAAGCTGTTTTAGATTTCAAGCTTTGTATTAGTGATGATGAACTTATAAGTTTACAACATGACTCTAGGTGGCTATTTAAAATGCTAAAATGTAGTTTAGGTCTTGCTCTTAAAACATATGTACCGCCAAAAAGAAATGCAGGTAGACTTTTATATAGATCTGGCACAGACATAATTCGATGTTTACACACTTCTTTACTAAATAGTCAGACTGAAATTGAAAAGCTTTCAGATTCTAATAAGGCATTACAGGAAAAGTATGACTCGCTTCTAAAAAATTCAGAGTTGAGAAGATCCCAGTATCTGGATGATACCTTGACAGATATTAAAAATCACATCAAATTATATGTCAAGGAAAGTCCAAAATTACCATCACTCCCTAGCATCAATTCGTTCAACCTTCTTGATGAAATTTTAAAAATCAACCCGGTATTATGGAATTTTTTACTGAGGCTCACTGCAAACGAGGAGGAAGAAAAATATTTCCGACATAATTTTTTCACCTGGAATGCACATAATATACAAGACATTTAGGTTGGCAGACTTTTTCCTCGTTTGTTTATTGCTAGCTGTATATTCAACACTCAAAACAGCCAGTGTGTCCAACCAATGCACTTACTCATTACAGACATAGCACATAAATACAGCAATTCTTCTGCTGATTTCATAAATATTCTTGAAAATATTGGTGCTGGTATATCTAGAGATTCCATTAAAAGATATATCGCAAACATGAGTATGAAAATCAGTGAACACAGAAAAGTCATGACTGATAGTTTTGCTGTTACTTCATTTGACAACCTAGATAAAAATCAAGCTTATGCTTTGGTAGGTTCAGGGAAAGAAAAATCTGGTTTTCATGGAACTACTTTACAGTCATTTATCCCCAAACCAAGTGAAAAATATCATGAGTCAGAACTTACACACCATGATGCATATGACAATATTTCAATTCAAACTGCATCTACAAGTTTAACATCAGACACGTCATATACACATGGAAGGACAATACATTCAGATTACATTAAACTGATTAAAGATCCAGAGAACAAAATTGGGGAACCCACTGGCTTTAGGTTTAATAGATTTAGTCATCTAAAATTGGAAGATTTTTCAGAGTCGGGAAGTGAAAAACTCCAGTGGGATAAATTTGAAAAGGAATTGAATATATATGGTGTTCTGAAGCACTTTGCTCATGAAAAAGGTATTGTCCTCCCCGGTGTAAAAACCTATCTATCAATGTCGGATCCAGTAACAGAAAAATCTAGTTTTACTTCAATTGCTGTGCTTGAGGACCCTGCCGACAACAAAGAAACAGTCCTCAAAACATTAAATATTTTACATTCAAAATTTGAGATAGGTGATAAATTGCAATATTTGGTTGTTGTTGGTGATGGAAAGTCATATGATCACTTGATAAAATTGAAAACCGAGTATGGTGAAGCTCTCAACTGGGTACTACCTTATCCAGGAGATTGGCACATACTAAAAAATATACTTCCTGTTCTGATCAAGATTTATTATGATGCAGGGTTAAAAGAATTAGCAAGTAAATTTCATCGTGGTGCTACTCTTAAAGTCCTTTTTGAGTGTTCAAAATTTACCATCACTCATAGATTTTTTGTTCATGTTTGGGAAGCATTGTTGAGATATCAAGTTAAAACATACTTAGCCAGCACTGATTACACTCAAATACCTAATTTCAAAAAAGATTTTGATGACCTTATATTGTCAGCCCTTAATATGTGCGATACAAACCTTGAAATAGATGCTGACAATCCTGATATTCTTAACTCTGAAATTTGGATGAAGATTTGTCAGTCAAAAGCAAATTTTGAGTTAATAATGTCAGGATGTGAGAACAATTTCAAGGAATGGCGAGAAAGAAACTGTGTAGCAAGTGACACTTTCAAGTTCTGGGACACCTTCATTCATGTGGATTTCATGGCTTATATGGGATTGTACATTGGAATTAGGAGTCGAAATTGGGACTTGCGCAATGTGTCATTAAAAAAACTTGTTTGCGTCTTTTATGCCTTTGACAGACACAATTATATTCGCATGATTCCATATCATTTGGCAGACTTGATGACCTTTCCGAAACCAGTTCTTGATCATTTTCGTGCTGGCTGTTTTTGCGCATCAATTTCTGGTGAGAATTATTTTTCAGTTGCTGCTGATGAGGCACATGAAATGGAAATTAATTTAAAAACAAAACAAGCTATACATTCATTTTCACCAGCATCACTTGCATCCTCAACTCTATACTTGCCATACAGAGCTGAGACACTGTACAATTTTAAATCACAGTTGGGCATTGAGAAAACAATGCCCCAGCAACACAGAGAGGTCTCGGTGTCACATATTAGAACTGAGGAGTTGACATTACGGGAATACATTAACAAACTAAGTGCTTCAGTTTTATTTACAGATGAGCAAAGCACATCCCTGCAATATACATTCTCAAAGCAGCTGGCAACAAAGGATCAGTCCGACAGTTTAATGAAATACAGGGAGTATGGTACTACTGATTTAGAGTACTATATAAACTGTTTTCTCATTAAACCGAAAGACGTAGTTGCAAAACAGCCATGCACGAAAAAGACGGAATTTGAAAACATTTTCTACACAAAAAGTGACTGTTCAAAGGCAGAAAAGGGAAATTCAAGACAATAAGACTGTTATATCTTGTCTCCGTAAACAAATTGCCTTTTCAAAACTGTCAAAAGTGCCTGTTACTGATTTAGACCAGTTTATTACTTTGCCTAGAGCCATATCAGATGCAGAGGGCATTCCTGTAAAGGGACAGAAGTCATATGCTTTGCATTACTTTAGAAATCTCTACAAAGAAGCTTTCATGCCTACTGTTCCACCCGATTCTGGGTACTCTTATACTGCTGTTGTGATTGAAGGTATGTTCATAATCAATACAGTACCACTTCCACAACATAAAACTTTTGCTGATTATGCAGATTTTCTTTTCACACGATGGATTATAAAGATGCAAAATCAGTATAAAGCTTCTGAATTACATCTTGTATTTGATGACCCAAATCGGCATGGAACTAGTCCGAAAGATTTGGAAAGGGCGAGGCGTGACAAAAAAAATGCCCAAGAGATCAATTTTGACGTCATTACACAGGACTTGGCATTGCCTTCTAATTGGAGAAATTTTTTAGCAGTTCGTGAGCACAAAAGGGGTTTGGTAAATTTCTTAAGTTATTACTTCTTAGAAATAGCTTTGCAAAAATTTCCAAATTTCGAATGTACTTTCATTACTGCTGGTGGTTTTGATGACCACAATAAAGACAAGGCTCTGGGAAGTGTTCATGTAGGAATACATGAAATGCCACTGTTCATATGTGATCATGAGGAGGGTGACACTAGAGTCTGGATGCATGCTATGACAACAACAGCATCAAGAGTCATCATTTACAGTCCTGATACAGACACATTTTTTATTGGTTTGCCATTAGTTGAATCTTTAGGTGACAAATCAGTATATCTTCAGCTCAAAGAGTCCTCCTATGAGAATGAATACATAGATATGAACCATATTATGACTCTGATATCTAATGACATTCTCATACAAGGATTTGACAATATTGGGCAATGCTTTCAAATGCTGTATATTTGTAGTGGATGTGACTTTGTGTCTTTCTTTCAGGGTTATGGAAAAAAAACCTTTTTTGATTGTTTCCGAAAATCAGCACAATTTATATCAGGAAAAATCAGTGACTGTAGTCATTGTAGTGATGGTGATGGACTCCTAGCCTTCTACAAACTTGTTTTGTGTGTGTATTTCTCTAAACACAGAGCTGCCTTTTTTCCGGCTTTGTCTGTAGAGGAATTATACACTCAAATGCAAGATGGAGATGGTTTGTCCAAGATAAAAAAATTAATCCAATTATTTCGAGAGAAAATGTGGGAGCGAATTTTGTCCGAAGTTGATATGCTACCAAATGCTGAAGCATTACACCTACACTGGAAGAGGTGTTGCTGGGTTTATAAATACTGGCAACAATCTTTTAGTGCTAGAATGACACTACCATCACTGTCGGACCATGGATGGGATCTTGTTGATAATGTAGTATCTATTGTGTGGGACTCTGAAACAAATGTTAGAAAGGTTAAAAACACAATTGACTGGTACACAAAAGGTTGTTCATGTAAAGGTGGTTGCAAATCGAACAGATGTAGTTGTAGAAGATCAAAATCTGATGATAATGAAGGGTTTTGTAGACCAGGTTGTAAATGCGTAAATTGTGTCAACATTCCAAATGTTCCTGATGAAAATCTGAGTGATGATGATACTGGTCAGGAATCAGAGTCTGATACAGAGGAAGGTACTGAGGAAACAGATGATTTATCAGTAGATTTATCACCTCAGGTTCAGCAATATTATCAAGAGTTCATCAATGATATGTAAATTTTCTTCTCATTTGGTTAAATTTTAATTTGATTGTTGTTCTTCATCTTCAATTCATAAATCACATGAGAAACAATAGTAATCGAGTAATGTAACATGAGACAGTTATTTGGTAGGCAAATATTTTTACGAAATATAAATGGATTGAATGACACAATGTTTTAATGCTGTTCTTCATCAAAAAGTCACTAAGAGTCTTGCACAAGGATTAACTGCATTATCACTACAAGGCAGTAATAGAAACACCAGTGCGTTGTCTCAATATCAATAATGGGCACATGTTTTGAAAGGGCAGTTTGATTTTTTTAGGGTAAGGTAAAACTTTCCAAATAAAGATTTTCATTTTCAAAATTTGTTAATGTTATATTTTCCAGATCACAAAGTAAAACTTCATGGCTACCAGGGTTCTTGTGTTAGGACACAGCTTCATTAGAAGGCTGTGGGATGATGTTCAGTATGGTGTTCCAGGTCTTTCCCCCAATTTAGGGATACAATTTGTTCAAGTCCGTTACTTGGGGTTTAGTGGTGGAACTATTTCAACCTTGTTAGATGATGTTCATGGGAGATTGCACAATGAGCTGGTAAATTTCCCCCCAAGAATATGTGTACTTCAGATTGGGGGGAATGATGTGGATCGAGTTTCTTTTGACATGGATGTATACATGGAGAGGGTTCGAAATTTGGTTTCTTTGCTAAGGGATGAGTATGGTGTTGAAAAGGTCATTCTTTGTGAAATTTTTCCAAGGTTTTCTTTGCGCGAGGTCACCAGTGTTGTATATCAAAGTGTCAAAGATCAGATCAATTTTAGGTTTTTTGTTGAGTTTTTCCACAATCCAGATGTTCACTTTTGGCGGCACTTGGAAGGTTTAATGTGTAATCAGTTTTTGTTTAATAATGGTGGTGTTCATTTAAATAATCAGGGCACTGTGAGGTTTTTCCGTAGTCTTAGAGGGGCTGTGTTGATGGCAATGTGAGACCAAAAGGCTTTTTATATCTAGTTGGGTGTCACATAAGAACAGGATACCAAACTGTTCACACATTTGTCTTTTTGGTATATTGACATTTCACTTTTCATTTCTAATTGTTGAATAATTTAGATTTGATTTTTATTGATTGTGCTATTTTTTCTAGTGTTGAATATTTGAAAGAATTATTTCCTATCTATTATTATTTGTTCTATGTTTTGGTTACTTTGAATGTTTCATCTGTATAGCTTGTATAGGTTTTGTTGATTTTTTTACCAGGATCAATATTCACTCTGTGTTGACTATAATATACTTTGTGTTCTGTAAAAATATAGATTTTAGTCTAGTAGTACTTAATGAGTTAGAAATACATGTTTTCCAATATGTACTTTTCCTTAGAATCAATGTCATTTAACCCACAGGGGTGGGGGATTTCACATTGATTTGAATAATGTAGTTGTAAGCAAAAAAAATGACCAAATTTGGAAAGTTTTAATATTTATTTCACAAAAACCCATGGGATTTAATCCACAGGGGTGGAGGATTTCACATGGTGTTAATAGTTTTAAAACATGACCAATTCATTTTGAACTCACACAAACTGATTTTTTTTTCGTAGAGAAATGGTTGATATTTTTTGTATTGATATCCTGATACTGGTACCTGTAGTACAATAAATTTCAGTTTTTAGTATGTACTTTTTTATTTCTTTTCCAACCAGGCTTGAAGCATGAAAAATGCATGACTGCATGTAAGTTTATTTTCATTTAGTTTCAATTAGTACTTTACCATATTCATTTTAAGTATAAATGTGCATCATGTGCATGTCAAGTTATTTTGTGCATTTCCTGTAAATAAAGGTTGTAAGTATTAGTGTAAGTATGGCATACTTTGGCTGCATGTTAAGTTATTATGTGCATTTCCTGTAAATAAAGGTTGTAAATGTAAGTATTAGTGTAAGTATGGCATACTTTGGCTGCATGTTAAGTTCCTGTAAATAAAGGTTGTAAATGTAAGTATTAGTGTAAGTATGGCATACTTTGGCTGCATGTTAAGTTATTTTGTGCATTTCCTGTAAATAAAGGTTGTAAATGTAAGTATTAGTGTAAGTATGGCATACTTTGGCTGCATGTCAAGTTATTTTGTGCATTTACTGTGAATGAAAGTTGTAAATGTGAGTATTTTTGTAAGTATGGCTGTACAGGTCAAGTTATTTTGATTAGCTGTAAATAACAAAATATGCATGTAGAGTTACTTTAGTGCATTTGATCAAAACAAAAATATATAAGTATGAATTTATATACTTACAAACAATTTGGGACTCAAAATGGTATAAATATATTTGAAGCAATGATTTTTAAAAATTCAAACTAAGTGTGCCTGTACAGATTTTATTCTTAAACTAATATATAATGAAAGTAAATGCTGTAAATGTACAGGTAGTTTATGCATGGAAATAATGACTGATGAATGCCAATAGATCTTTAGTGCATATTCAGTGTTTAGGAAGGAGAGTAACAAACAGTCCAAACTTTTGTAAATACTTTAGTTATGTAAATAGCTTTTTTCATAAATGACTTCTCCTAAACACTGGGGCAGGACTAGTGATTACCCAGCATTTAGTTTAGCATGTTTGTATTGCATTTTTATTTGGTTGGGGTACCTTGACATGTTATTTACTTATTAAATAAGGAATCCCTTTTAAATGTTTAGTTCTATTATATAAAATCTTGAAATTTAGCAAATCAAAATAATTTAATTGAGTGAAAACATGAGATTTTAATATTAAAATTGTTTAGTTTCTTTGGATGAATAAAAAATTCAGACATCATCTCTTTTTTCAATTTTAATTTGTTAAACAATTTTCAATTCTTTATTGATTTTCAATATCTTGAACGTGTGCATGAAAATTGCATGTTAGTGGCTTTTATTCCCATTTACCATGTTTACACTGTTTCAGTTTTCTTATTTCCATTATTATTAAATATCATCACATGTTTTTATAAGATAGAAATTGACATGATTTTTTTGGGCAAATATTTAGCATCTATACAAGGTTGACAAATTTTCAGTACTTATTTTTTATATATATTAAGTATAATTTCATTTTTAATTTTACACATAAGTTAGAAATATTGAAATATTTTAATCCTTGCATGTAAACACGAGTTCTGCTCATGATTCATTATGCAGCATTTCATGTTCACAATGAATCGCTAGGGGGCTCTGTACATTAAGAATGGATGTACAGAGATCCACCAATAAAACCGGTGGACGTGTTAACAAACCTTGACCAAAAATGATTTTTTTCCCCCATCTTGACACTTATGATAGACCTCCAAATTATACTACTTATGTTTAGGCATAAAATATAATTAAAAAGGAACATCTATGCATGGATATAGTTTACATGTATTATCACAGTTCAGTATCATAGCATAACAGTTAGCACTTAGCATAAATACCAATGATCAACAAACCCTGCCCTCCTCCTTTTTACTTGTTAGACCAAATATCAGTGTCTGCTTGTTTTCTGACTGTGCAGTCTTGATATTTGATTTAAATAAGTTTAATTTTATTATCAGATACTGTAACTACAGTATTTTCTGTGTATTATAAGTTGCACGGCTGATTGAAGGTATTTTTAACCGTCCAGCGTGTCATTGGAAGAATGATTATCTCCCTTTGGAAGAAACACGCCCTACGAATCCAATTGACACAATCGAGTTCTAACAATTATTTCAAATAATTTTAAAGCAAATAAGGTATTTTATATACTGAGGATTCATCAGATTCAAGGAATTCCCATCATTCGACGTAATAAATAAAATATTGCCATATTTCGTTTGGCTTGTTTACACCCACGCTACGAGGTCACGATTGTCTGGATGAAATTTTGGACGATTTGTTTTGATTTAGTACATTTAAATAATATTTGAAGTTCTATCAATAACATCTGAACCTACCCGTGTCGTTTTTTGATAATTATTGTCGTGCAAATGGTCGTATTTTTTCGATTTCCACACGTGGTCGTTGATGATGAAAATGCATTGTTTTTGTCGCCGAAAGTCACGTGACAATGTTTTGAGAATCGACGCCATTATTGACTTTGCTCACCGGCTGAACCGTCAATCAAAAATGAACAATCCAAGGTCAATGGCAACATCGGAAAAACAAGGAAACAGAGACGACACAACATGAGTACGACACAGAAAAGAAAAATGAAGACACACACACACAAAGATGAACAACACGGGCCCAATAGAAAAACCATGGGTGAGAATAGGTGCACCGGTAGAGTAAGCATCTCCGTCTTCTTATAAGACACCTGCCGTGTTATCATGTCAAATCGGGTAGTAAAGTCAAATCCGTAAGAGGAAACATCAATTACATATGTAAGCTTTAAAGTAAACACACCCCAGGCATGGGAAAAATTTCGGAAAATAAGGAACAGATGTAATGTCGTTGTTAAAAATGCTAAGGCTAACCATTATAACAAATTATCTGAAAAGATATGCAATGAAACTGTAAATAGTAAAAATTGGTCAAAAATGATAAAAGAATTAATAGGAAATAATCGTAGTAAAGATATTCCCTTTTTAGAAGTAAATAACGAAGTAATCGACGACCGCCAAAAAATTGCAGAAATTTTTAACGATTATTTCAGTGAACAATCTAATGTCGATGATTCCTCCGCTACACTTCCTGATATGCAAGAATTGACTCATTCTAGTTTACAATTCTTGTATTTGCATGAAAAGGAAGTCGAAGATATATTAAAAACATTAGATGTATCAAAGGCTGTTGGTCCAGATTCAATTAGTCCAAAAATACTAAAAGAAGGTTGTTGTTATTTAAAATATCCTTTATGTAAACTGTTTAATATGTCCCTCAATATTGGTAAATTTCCAGATGACTGGAAAAATGCCAACATTACACCTGTACATAAGAAAGATTCACTTGCAATTGTTAGTAATTACAGGCCAATATCTCTTTTAAGTATTTTAGGGAAGGTAATGGAAAGGTGTGTATACACAACTATTTATTGACAAACAGTATTTTAACTAGTAATCAATCTGGGTTTACCCCAGGAGATTCTGCTATTAATCAACTTCTATATATGACTAACGAATTCGGGTGGGCATTAGATGAGGGGAAGGAAATTCGGGTTATATTTTGTGACATAAGTAAAGCTTTTGATAGGGTTTGGCATAAGGGTTTACTTTATAAATTAAGAGCTGTTGGTATAAAAGAGAAACTTCTAAAGTGGGTTCAAAATTATTTGAGTGCGCAAAAACAACGAGTTGTTCTTTGTAATCAAACTTCGAGATGGCGTGAAATTAAAGCCTTTATTTTTCTTGATATTTATTAATGACATTGTGACTGATATACAATCTAATATTAAGCTGTTCGCAGACGATACGAGCTTATATTTAATAATCGATGATCCAGATCGTTGTAGTGTGATTTTAAATGATGATCTACAAAAGATCCACTCATGGGCTTCTAGATGGCTTGTTACTTTTAATGCAAATAAAACTGAAACTATGACTATATCCAGAAAAAGTAAAAGACAACAGCATCCTCAATTAGTAATGAATAACACGATTTTAAATTCCGTGGAAGAGCACAAACATCTAGGGGTTATTCTTTCTAATGATGGGACCTGGCATAAGCATATTGACATGATTGTAAAGAAGGCATTTAATAGATTAAATATTATCAGAAAATTTAAATTTATTTTAAATAGAAGTACCCTCGAACAGCTTTATATTTCATACGTCAGACCAATAATTGAATATGCCGATGTCATTTGGGACAATTCTACTGTTATGCTAATAAACAAAGTTGAAAATGTTCAGATAGAGGCGGCAAGAATAGTTACCGGAGGAACTCGACTTACATCTATTAGTAAATTATATGATGAAACTGGATGGGAAAAACTAACCGACAGACGACAGATTCATAGACTGACTTATTTTTATAAAATGAACCATGGTATCACTCCTAATTATTTAAATGATATGCTGCCTAACCAGTTAAATACTATTCATACGTATAATACACGGAATTCGAATGACTTTCAGCGCCCATACACTAGAACTTCCTTTTACTCTAATTATTTCCTTCCGGCTACTGTTAGAAACTGGAATCAACTAACGAATAACCTACGATCTAGCTCGTCTTTGGCTTCTTTCAAAAATACCCTTAAAGAACAGCAAGTTAGAAATTATACGCCATCATCACAAAAGGAATATAATTGCGCCAGTCCATTTGATGTTCGTCCAAATAGGAACTATATATTGTCACTAGGGTTTTATTGGATATATCTACCATTCCATCCGATTGGGAATGGTAGGGAGTCGTTCTGGTCTTCTTTATATTTATAGTGTTCTCCCTTGGCATGTATAGCTTGTAATGACACCATGCCCTTTTTGGCAGTGATAATTGACACCATACCCTTTTTGTGCTGTACCTCAAGACGCCATGCCATTCTAAAATGTAAAAATTTACTTTCCCGTATGTTTCAATTTTTTATAGTTTAGTAGCTATTACTTTCGTTGTTGTTTTACACAATCATGGGTAATAATTTGATGTCAATTTATAGCCTCTGGCAACATTACCAGTTCATTGATCTGTTGATTGTTTCCGGTTATCTGTTGATTGCATAATTACCTGTTGTCACCTGTCGGTATGTTCCAATGATTTGTGACAAGTACAAGCCCTATTAATGAATTGAGAGAGTATTAAAATACACCAAAATTGATAATTTTGATGGTTTTTGATAAGAATCAACACATAAATTGCACAGACCTACCTGGCAAACACAAACGAATGGATACGATTACGCAAGTTAGATGTTGAGTTACTTACCCTTTTCTATGTTTTAAAAACACTTAAAGAGGCTTTTTACTCTTACTTTTTATTAAAATTTGTTTATTAATTCTTATAAAATAAAAGTTTTAACCTCTTTCAAGGAAGTTATATTGAAGTTTACCCAATAATATATAAATAATTGCAAATTAAATTTTTGCTTTATACCTATGTTGATCTATTGAAAAATAACATACCTAAATGAAACTTGACTACTCTGATGGAATTGATTTTGTATCTGCAAACTTTTTTCCCCATGGCGAGGAAATAGATGAGTTCAGCATATCAGATAAAATTCATTTGATTTCTGTCTAATTTTAATTCTGAATAGACTTTGAATGGACATAAAAATATCATGCAGACTGTAATTAATTATAAAGGTTTTTATGTACAAAATGTAATTATTTGTATGTATACATGATAAACACTGGTAATGTTTTTCATTAGAAATACCTTTCGAAATATATACATCAAATTTGTATTAAGAATATTGCCCTTTTCACTTCGCCTACCGCATTCAACATATGCCCTTTTAACCATGTTGTACGCGTTAAAGTGTCCTTTTCGAACTGAAGCAACATTAACAATTAAGGGATATGGAGTAAATGCAAATGAGACAAAGTCTTTACAAATACATTGTAATAATGATCAATGGAACAACGCTTTTATTGTTGTTCTTCATCTTGAAGTCACCATGAGGCCTTCAACAATGAGTTTTACTCATACCTCATAGCAAGTTCAAGACGGCCCTTAGCACCGGTTTGAGCGGAACTCATTGCTAATTGTCGAGCAACGCAACATCCATGCCTTTTTACCTAATGATCCATGGATGCGGGATCGTCAACATACATAAACTGAACTGGCTAAGTGCTCTTACAATCGCTGTCATCCATTACCCGACAGAAAGACGATAGTAGACGATCACAACATTAAAACTACCACAGGGCACTCATCGAACAAAATTGTTAGAAAACTTGGCATAATAAAATCATGAGATGTGGGCACAATAAACAGGTGGTCAGAATACAATTTTAGATAACAAAAAATAAAAAAGCCAAAATGCGAAAGTGTAATTGTGTATCCATACGAGAGATTCTCTCAAGAACAAGTACACCATAACTGAAATGTATATAGAGCATACATCTCTCTCACGGGGAATCTTTATACGGACTCCACACTGCAGGAGAGACAAACTCCAGTCTAAAATTAACAATGAAGGGATATGGAGTAAATGCAAATGAGACAAAGTCTTTACAAATACATTGTAATAATAAGCAATGGAACAACGCTTTTATTATTGTTCTTCATCTTGAAGTCACCGTGAGGCCTTCAACAATGAGCTTTACACATACCTCATAGCAAGTTGCACTGGTTTGAGCGAAATTCATTGCTAATTGTCGAGCAACGCTACATCAATGCCCTTTTACCTAATGATCCATGGATGCGGGATCGTCAACAAACATAAACTGAACTGGCAAAGTGTTCTTACAATCGCTGTCACAACATGCCCTTTTTGAACGCTTGGGAGAACACTTACTTAGGACGTTACATACTTCCCTAAATAACTTGCTCTCATATTGTCGTCCCTGGTATGAGTGAATGACAGACGGGACTCCAAACCTAGCAATCATCTCTCGATTAACTTGGCCACAGTACTTGCTTCCTTATCACTCATTGAAAATCATTCTGTCCATTTTGTGTAGTAATCTTATACTACCAAATGCAAAATGTATCATTATTGACGCTGGCAAAATAATGACTAAATTTATGATAAAAGGGATGATTTTGATTTCACTATAACTAACTTCCCTTTTCTTGACGGAGACGTCCCTCAAGCTCCATCATACGGGGTGTACATTTCTGAACTAGTACGATTCGTACGTGTTTGTTTTACTCTTGACGATTTTAATGAACGTAACCTTACTATCACGGCAAAACTTTTACAACAGGGTTACAGATTTCATAAATTATTGAATACCTTTAAGAAGTTTTATAACAGATATGAATATTTAATATCTAAATATGGCGTTACTCGCAAACAGCTTATTACTAAGGGCATTTCTAATCCCCGTTTTTACGGTAATGTTGTTAAAAAATGCCAGAAACTAATTAAAAATCCAGAAAAGCTGGGACCAAACTTTTTTCTTTGCGTAATAGAGGATATTGACAAGATACTCTGCTTGCATCCGTTGAATTAGCTTTGCGGCGACAGTTGCGAGCATATCCATTGGACTACTTGCTTCTGCTATGGCCATAGGTGCTTGCTTTTTCTTTTGAGGGCTTTTTCTTCGTGTGCACGTATCACAACTCGATATGTATGACCTGATGTCGGAGCGTAAACCAAGCCAGTAATATTTGCTACTTATTTTTGCCGTAGTTTTTCTTATTCCCAAATGGCTTTCAGATTGTTCATCATGACAATACTGTAAAATGTGTCTTCGTTAAGCCATTGGAACTATTGTTTGCATCTTTGCATGTTTCTCAATCTGGTCTTTAAAATTCTTTAGTTACTAGTAACCCTTCATCTATTTTTAAAAACATCAACTGATGCCATATTGACCTCAAAAAGAGACTCTTTGCTGATATTTCGCGTAGATCAGACCTCTTCCAACTTGTTACCCAAGATTTTACCAAGTTAATGTCAGGGTCGTTCTCTTGGATATCTACCAATGACAGTCCTTGACTGTGTTGAATACTGTCGTTCACTTTTGTTGACGACACAGAAACTTTATTCTCACCTATTTCACCTTTTGCATTAACGTCAATCGAATTATTCTCAACTGATTCAGCCTCAGATGAAAACCCACCCTGACGACAAGGCAATCTACTGAGTGCATCAACATAACGACGCTGTGTACCTGGTCTGTGTACAATTTTGAAATCATATTCGCTTAGGACCTCGAGCCATCTGGCTAGTTGTCCCTTTGGTTCTTAAAAATCATTAGCCATTTAAGCGAACTGTGATCAGTACAGACAGTAAAACGCCTGCCAAGTAGATATGGTTTAAATTGCTTGACAAAATTTACAATGGCCAGCAGCAATTCTTTTCGTGTTACGTAGTATTTCCTCTCAGACTTGGACAAAGTTCTGCTTTCATAGGGCACAACATACTCTTTACCATCATCTAGTACTTGTGAAAGTACAGCCCTATCTAATTCATACTTGTACCCTTACAAAAACAGGATAACAGCAAACACCTTAAATGGCCAGGAACTACCATCACATGCCACAATTTACAAGAAAACTGCAACAGAAAAACAACAAAGAAAACAAGAGACAAACCTTGTCTAGAATAAATTCTTTTGTAAAATCAGGATGCGTTAATATCGGAGCTTGTGACAATTCAGACTTTAATTTTTCAAACGATTGTTGACACTTGCTCCAGTTAAACGGATTCCCCCCTTTTTTGTAAGCCTATTCAAACACTTTACGATGGACGCACAGTTTTTCACAAACTGTCTGTAATAGCTACAGAGACCGACAAACGAACGTATTTCAGTATTGTTTGTTGGTATTGGTCAGCACTTGATCACGCTTATTTTGTCAGGGTCAGTGGCAGCCCCCGATTTTGACACCACATTACCGAGATATTTAGTCTGGGTTGCACACAAGGTGCACCTTTTGGCCTTTAGCTTTAAGCCTGCTCAATTAAGTTTTTCGAATACCCGTCTCAGATTGACTATCATTTCATCTAAAGTCTTACCAAAGATGATAATGTCATCGAGGTAAACTAATCAGACCTCGATTTGCAGTCCTTGCAGTACAGTCTTCATCAATCTCTCGAAGGTCTGCGCAACACAGCACAGACCGAATGGAACTACACGGAACTGGAAAAGGCCTTTGCGAGTCGCGAGCGCCGTTTAATGTTGATTGTTTTCCTCCAGTTCCACCTGCCAGTATCCCCAAATGCAGTCTTATGTACTATACCATTCATTTCCTGTCAAATGGTCTAAAGAACCGTCGATACGGAACAGTAGACATGCATCTTTTACCGTTACACTGTCTAAATGCCTATTGTCAATACAGAAGCGGTATGTATTGTCCTTTTTCCTTACCATGACTATGTCAAAGGACTATTTGACGGCTCAATAATTTTGTGTTGTAACATTTTATCAATGTTTTCATTTAAAGTGTCTGTTAAATGAAAGGGTGTACGTCTGTGAGACTCTTTAAATTGTGTAGCATTCCCTGACCTTGTATTTCATGTATGTGAGAAATTATCTCGCTACATAGATAAATAATTTCATAGTAAAAGTATGTGAGAAATTATCTCGCTACTCAATTGATTGACCTTATGGTATGTGAGAAATTATCTCGCTACTCTAAACACCACAAATTTTGCATTTGTTTTGTTCTTTTTGCCATTAAATGTGTATTGATGACATCGAATGCCCGTGCGGATATCAGTGATGACACTTTAGGGTACGGTAGTGACGAAAGTTCTTGTTACAATGATTTACCAAGTCGTCACACATATACTTTAGACAACGATTTCTACCTCCCGCCAGTACTATCTCCAAATACACCAGATGTTGTTCAAAGACTTCGTGCTCATTTCTTACGTAACCACGATTTAAGTGATTGTTCTGTTGTGTCAGAAGATTTTCTTCCACTTAACGAATTTCATGAAGATGAAATAGCCCCTGACATTCAATACACAGGACAAATATTTGATATTAACAACACCAGCGTGCCTTATTATCTATTTCACCACAAAAACAAACACTTCTCCCTACACCAATGGAAAAACTTGTCAGTTGTCGCAAATTTGGTAGGTATCCCCACGTAAATGGCTCTGATTTTCTGAGCGAATTTGAATCCAATGCTATGTTGCACAGTATATCCCCGCTAGACGACACATGTATGATTGCCGCTCTACATTTACACTTAAATGGCCCTGCATTAAACTGGTTCAATACACTTCACAGCAGTCATAAAGCAAGTTGGGATGAGTTTTTTAACACATTCAAGGCTAAATATTTTGACTTGGAGTGGCAGAATCCTACTGTACTTTTAGAAAGCGAAATTTTTAAAAATATGAGACTCACATCAGGACAAACTATTGATGAGTTTTATAGTCAGCTTGTAGAGAAAGCTAGCATACTCAAAAGGCCTGATCATGAGATCCTTACTAAATTTATCAAGGGCTTGCCCGAAAAACTCGCATTTTTCGTTCGGGCAGGAAATCACAAAGAGGGCACATCAGCATTGTCAACAGCCAGAATGGGCAAAGCAAACGGGTATAGGACTGATAATGATACACTTGACATTTACCACATTTCCTTTCTTTTTCATATTTATTACAGAGTTTGTCTCTAATGCTGTGAGGATGCAGTAAAATGTATCCCCGTGCTTGAGGTGTGTGCTCTACTTTATATTTACAGTAATGGAGTTTTTGTTTGGGAGATAACTTCCTATTTTGGTCCTAATATATTTTAATAGTTGAATAAATTTGTTACCACTGGGTCGATGCCACTGCTGGTGGACTGTAAGTCCCCGAGGGTATTCACCAGCCCAGTAGTCATTACTTCGGTGCTGACCCGAAAGCCGAATATGTTTGAAACATTCCAATATCTAAAATTTTGTAAATTTTATTAAAAACTAAGGAGTATCTCCCTCATGCAAAGCTCTGTCCTTAGCTGATTTTGGCTTTAAATTTAGATCACATTGGTTATAGGTTCTCTATCAGTTTTAAACATCTTTGAGTTAATGGTCTTCCAAACGTTTAGATTTTATCTGCACTGATGAGACATAAGTTGTCGAAATGCGCATATGCAGAAAATAAATTCACAGTGACTTCGGTATTTAGTTATCCTAATTGCCCCTTCTATGGTCTTACTGATGTGTCTTGCATTAACCTTGAACTTTGCTCTGTGATTGTTTAAGTGTTTGTTGCGTAGCTTTACATATATCTCATGTCTATGTCGGGTTTTATGACAGTTTTTGCAAGACATCTCTGTCCGTTTTGAACTTATTAATAATTGCTATTGTAGTACAGATGATAAGTATGAAAACGAAAGGAAATGGGGGTAATTGTCAAGGAGACAACATCCGATATCCATGTTAAAAATACCCAAAACAAAGCATCTAGGGGTCATATCATTATATAGTGTTTATCATCAAACGACATATTCCGCGTCCATTTATATACCTTTTCATACTATGTATGCATTCACAAAATCATGATTTTAAGAAATGGAAAGAAAATTATATTTAACTCTTAACAGTTATACACGTCTGCTGCAAAAAAAAAAAAAATAATTCACAAATTCTAACCCTTAAAAATTTCTACTTTTACAAGATACTTTAAATCTAACAATGCCTCAGCAGCACTTATTTTTAATAGCAAGGGACGTGGATATCCACAAATTTCTCCATGTAATGCCAAAAAATGATTTACTTGTTCTCGCCTCATCAACAAAAATACTGCTAAATCAATCGTCAATGACAGAACATTCACCCTATCTTTTGAAACTGACATAAATTGAAAAACTAATAATCTTATTTATTTGATTACATAAACAAAATCTAATTGTGGAATTCAATATGCAGGGGAAACCGGTCAGCATCTATATAAACGGACACAACAACATCTCTATCGTTTCCGTAGATACAATAAATTCCAAAATTTAATTTATCAACATCTAAATAAACATAACATCAAATTTATGTTTAACCATTAGAAATTGGTGTAAAGCAGGACGGACAGTCACATAAACAATTTGAAAAATCACTTAGAGCTTGTGAACTGTCTTGGATAAAGAAGTTGCAAACGGCGTATCCTCTCGATTTAAATGATAATATTATGGGCCTAGGTAACATATCAAGAACTTCTTCCATCTATATTATGGATATTGTTTCAAACAAATTACGTAATAAACAATCCCACGGTAAACGTATCAATCGTAATAAAAGAAAATACCACAGAACTTCAGTTTCGATTTCTGACCTTGTTACAATCTTTAAAAATAACGGCAGACATAAATTGCTTTGTAAATTATGTTCAATTCCTATTGTTAAATTAAATACTTTATTGGAAAATGCAATACCATAGCATATAACAGTCCAATGTATGAAGCTGCTGGAATAATCAGTGCATTTTGCTACCACAAATTGTTTCCTAAAATTGATAAACCTGAAGACCATAAAAGATATTTCCTTAATTTACCGTATATCAAGAAAGGGATTGACTTTATTGATGTATCTAGTATATTTAGAGACTCAAAAATTATCAACCTTATTCCTCCTTATTTTGATAATATGGAACCACCCATTATTTCTTATACTTACAAAAAAATACAAGAGACGTTATTTTTAATTATTCATCTGTAACCAAAAATCCTGAAATTGATCAAAATTCACCATTGGCCTGAATTTGTGCAAGCTCGAAGCTTTGATATGAACCTAGTGGTCATGTTATTACAGGAGACCTCAATATCGTCCAGGACCAAGAGGAAAAAACATTTTCTCCAAAAAGGACCCAAATATCGTCCTCCTTCAAAAATCATTTGGAAGGACTGTCGTGAAGTCACTAAAAAAACCGTCATGTCATTCTGTAAAAAGTGATGTAAAAGAGAAAATGCGGATAAAAAATCTTTTGATCCCTTCATTAACAAATGCATGGAAGTTATTGATATACAAATAAATCATTTTTAAAGACATTTTAACAGCAGAATACCATTCCTGCGATTTCAAAAATTAAACAGAAGTTAAAAGATTTGGAAAAAGAGTTTGTGTTTATGTTTGTCTCTTGTTTTCATTATTGCTTTTCTGGTGCAGTTTGCTTGTAAATTGTGGCATGTAATTGTAGTTCCTGGCCATTGTAGGTGTTTGCTGTTTTCCTGTTTTTGTAATTTTATATTTGTTCCGGCAGATGAAGCAGCCAATAATGTGGTCGTTGTTTTACGTTAGTATTACATCGAGGTGCTTCGGAATGAAATAACCAATTCTAGTACATTTCAAGCTACCACTTCAACAGAAACACAAATATTTGATGATCACATGATAGGTACAGCTTAACTTAAAAAAGCAAATTCTAATTATAAAAGCATTCCTACTATGTAACCTCGGTATTTTGTTATATGTATTGGCTTCCTAAACTTCACAAAAATCCTTTCAAACTTAGTTTTATTTCGGCATCAACTAAATGTTCAACTACACATATTTCTGTTTTATTCATCAGTGCACTTACTACCATAAAAAATCTCGTCATCAACTTTAGCAACAAATGTTATAAATACAGTATAATTAACTACTTTTGGAGTGTTAAAAATTCGGAAGAAGTTTTAGAAAGACTTCGATCTGTTAATGAAACACACAGCTCCGTCGATAGCTATGATTTTTCTAAACTTTATACTACATTACCGCATACACTCATCAAAGAGAAATTTTCGATTTTGATCAAATGGTCCTTCAAAAAATCAGGATGTACGTACATTTGTTGCAATACATTTAAATCGTTTTTCAGTGACGACAAACATGACAAATATACCAACTGGACTTGTCAGAATATGATAAAAGCATAAAATTTCTTCTTGATAACATTTTTGTTCGTTTTCTATGGGTACCAACTGTGCACTTCTCATAGCAGATTTATTTCTTTAATGCTACGAGTCACAATTCATGGCAAAAATTCAAAAAGAGCCTTCTAAACAGCATTTAGTGGATAAATTTAACAATACATATAGATATTTGGACGATATTTTGGCTTTAAACAATCCTGAATTTTGTAAATTTACAGATGAAATTTGTCCTGCAATACTTACTTTGAATAAATCCAATAGCAGCAGTGATCATACTCCTTTTCTTGATCTTGATATATCAATAAATCAAGGAAAGTTAAACACTAAGGTTTATGATAAAAGGGATGATTTCTCCTTCCCTATAGTCAATTTTCCCGATCTCGACGGCGATGTTCCGTTAGCCCCTTCTTACGGGGTATTCATTTCACAACTTGTTCGATATGCACTAGTATGTAGGGATGTTTCTGACTTCAACGACCGAAATCTTTGTCTCACTGAAAAACTTCTGCATCAAAGGTTTAGATATCATAATTTTTTTTTTTTCCATCAAATAACTTTTATTGCACTTATTGCTGTAATAACAAATTACTTAGTCTACAGCATTGAACTAAGTATCCCTGTAGGTTAGTTTACTGACAATCCAGGGAGAATAGTCAGTAAAAAAATAAGTTAATTTACAAATCTAATTATAAATAAAATATCACGCAGTTCATAATTTATAATAATCAAATAGTAACTATTCTCTTATGATCGAGAGATCATTCTTTTCAACGTATTCAGTTTTAAAACTTTTTTTTCTTTTAAAAAGTTTTTTTTACTATTAATTTTTGTATTATGACAATTTTTCTGAAGCTTCTTTTGCACTGTTTCTTTTTCAGTTGTAAAATTTATTAAATAATTAGTTGGATTTGTTGATTTTTTTTTCACAAGAGAAATAGCTAGCACTGACTGCAACTTGGTGAAGTCGCTTGTCGCTCACCATCAAGCTTAGACCGCATGACTAGTGTCTAACTTGATGCTGGCGACACTCGATTTCTCTTTATTGCAATAAGGTATTGCTAATTACAAAACACATGATAAGTATTATGGAAAATGAATAACAGATCTATGAATGCCTTGACTTTACTACATATCTGGTAATCAACTTTGAAAATAAACACTGATTCATTGAATACAGTACACGTAAAAGTGGTTCTCCCAAATGATGGAGGTATTTTAGAAACCGGAAGAAAAAGGAGTGTGTATTGTTTGTGTATTGGGTGTGTACATACAGTGCACGTGGATTACTTTATATATTTCGTAAGTAGTATTGTAGTGCATTACCAAACAGATGAGACCTTTTTTTATATGATTTGACACATTAAGCGGTAATAAAGTGTCGGTATCTTACATAAATGCACACTACGAGGCATAAAAGTAATCGTGTTGAGCTTTGCCCTGAGGCGAAAGTCTTCGACTATTGGATACCTGTCGTCGCGTACATAAATTCCTAATAGTTATTCAAAAAATAATGAGCTTTCAGTAATGTAGTGTTGTTCTTTATATTTCTATAGTTATTGATTGTAACAATATCATTTATTTCATATCTGAGGACTTTGGAGATATCAATTTTCTTCTCTTTGTCATTTGACAGAAAATGTACTTTGTATATAGAGAAAAGTATAATTGACAGTAAAGATTAATCTCGAGATAACTTTCATCAAAACTTTTGTAACCGAATACGAAATTTTCTAAGGTTATTATGTGACTATCAATTTCAAGGGATAATAATAATTTTCTTATGACTTCCTAGTATTCTTTATTATATGAACATGACATAAAGAAATGATTATAGTCATCTTTTTGTCCGCATAAAGAGCATAAATTATCTGTTGTTAATTTCCATTTGTATAACAAGTCTTTGTATGGTAGTATAAAGTGAAGTAGTTTCCACTTAAACATTTTGTGTTTGTTAATATTTATATAATTGAAAATGAACTTGAATGCATTTTGAAATTTTGTACTTAATGTCTTTTAAGTAAATTGGTTTTCCCAGATTACAAGACCTAATGGCTTCTCATTTTTATTTACAGTTATTAGAATGGAATATATTTCTTTATTAGTTGCTTCGAAAGTTATATCATAATTTATCATCAGGTGGAGTGTGTTTTCTTGTCTGATATGAACTTTAGTTTTGTATGAAGTTTCATTTTTCAAAACATTTTGCCAATGTTTAGGAATGGCTTTTTTAACTTGATAAAACTCGGTTATCCAATTTTGATGATTTTTTATTTTTGACAATATAATTTTTTCTGAAATACACCCCTTTTCGTCTATTATGTCATTTACGTAAACTATATTATCTCTTATCCATCTAGGAAATAATAAACATTTCTTATTTATAGTAATATATTGTTTCCCCATATGATCTGTTTTCTTATTTCAAGAAAGTTATTTGGAATTTTTGTTTGACCTCCCTTTGAAGATATCCAGGTCTTTATTAAACTCTTGATTAAAATCTGGTATCGTCTTAAGTGTATGTCTGTCCAAAAGTTTTATGTTATTCAAATTCATTTTGAAAATTAAAAGATTATCGCCAAATTTATTTAAGAAAAATTTTGGAATTGTTGTCCAATTTTCTTCTTTACTGTCTTTGAGTCTCAAAATCCAACGGATCTTTATGGCATTGATGTAGGCATCAATGTCTGTCATTCGAAGCCCTCCTTCACAATAGTCTTTTGATAGTATCGAACGTTTGATTCGGTCCCTTTTTCCATTCATATCATAAATTGATAAAAACATTCTATAAATTGTATTATAGATACATTGACTTATTAAGAAAATTTGGATCTACATGCAGGACTCTTATACATCAGGGCATTTCACATCCAACTTCTATGGCAATATCATTTACAAAGCGCATAAATTCAAAAATTGTCCTTCAAAACTTCTTAATCCGTTGAACAAACTTATTCATAAAGGATATAAATACAGCATTGTTGTTAAATCGTTACTTCTGGTTTTTGTTGGCAAAAATATTGATCATCTCGTAAATGCTTACACAATAACTAAATTCAAACAATTTTTCATATTGGCAGTATTTGGCATTGCACAATATCATTGCACATGTTCTTCTTTCATAATTGATGACGTTGTCATACCAAATCTATTAAGAAGTATTTCAGTTGATGTTCCATATGTAAGAAGGCTTGATATCATAGTCAACGGAAATTATGTCCTTAGCTAGCTGTGAGTAACTGCGAGCATTTGTCCAGTACCTGTGTGTATTGTCTTCATGTTTTATGTACTTCATTGTAAGGGTACTCGTCTTGATAAGTTGGACTTTTTTCTAGTTTGATTTTTATTATGAGTCTTTTTGTGTATTTATTTTTTAGCCATTCATCACACATAGGGGGAGGGTTTGGATCCAAGGAAACGAGTTTAACCCCACCACAATTTTTTGCGCCTGTCCCAAGTCAGGAATATGTTGGTGATTGGCTTGTCCGTGTCTTCTTATAAAATTTCAGTTTCAGTTTTGGGTTATTGGATGTGGTTTGTTTCCTATGATTTATTCACTTTTTTACCTTATTTGGGGCCATTTAGAGCTTGCTATATGGTGTTAGGTTCCTTACTGTGTTGAAGACCGTACGGTGATCCCTAGATGCTTTGTTTTGGGTCGTTTTAACCTGGATATGGGATGTTGTCTCCTTGACATTTATCCCATTTCCTTTCTTTTTCATACTTATGGTTTCAGCAGCCAAAATACACACCAAACAACATACTAATAGCCAAACTAGTGGTGACATTGCTACTATGCAAACACACATTGAAGACCTCACTAAATTAGTAACGGACTTAAAATTACAAAAAAGACAACAGACGAACCCAACAAAAGGGATTCAGTAGGCGGTCTAGTAAGCCACAGTACGGTCAATCACGAGATAACTCACAACCACAACAAAACATACAAAAAACACAAGACGTACAATTACAGAGTAAACTATGCTTTAACTGTAATGCTCCAAATCATTATAAACGCAACTGTAATAGGAACGTAAACGGTTATGTTATACCTGATATGTAATGTCAGCTTTGTGGACAAAATGAGCATGCTGTATTCCAGTGTCTTTATTTTACAGATTCGGAAAACAGACAATTCCCAGTTGTTCCCGCGCACGGCCTTCCGGGAAAACGAATTTAGGTGCTCGAAAACGAAGCCCATCACCTGTTCGACATATACAACAATGTAATGTTTATGATTCAAAATTTGATTCAGATGATGAGACTTCTAGCAATGATAATATGTGTAATGAAACAGATTACACACCCTAATTTTTGATCCAGAGTTTGTAAACGGACTGACTAACACCGACTGTGACAAAATCGAACTTTTCACTGGCAGTGTGACGGGTGCCACGCGTGGAGCAGATCGTGCTTACCCTTCTGGAGCACCTGACGATACCTCAGATTTTATAGGGGTTCACACTGCTAGTGCTTTAGTTTTGTGGCGTTCTTTTTCATTTTTGTTTATTTGCTATGTCTTTGTCATACTGCTGTCTCAATTCGTATTGCTGTGTATTGCCGTGATTTTGGATTTATGACTTTAGAATTCCCCTTTTCCTCGTTCTTGCTTCGGTATTTTGTACATGCCAGTAAAAATTGGGAAAACTTCAGTAGCTGCCCTAATAGACTGTAAGAGTTCCATTAATATTATTTCCCAGCAATTTTTTGACAGCATACAAGATTCATGTGAAACAATTTTGAATAATGTAGGTGAAAAAAAATTCTAGCCAATAACCAAAGTGTGAACGTTATAGATGTACCTAGAATAAAAATACAAATTCCACAAGTAAAACACTGGATAGTGGTCCACATTTTGTCACAAACTTCTAATCCATTATTACTTGGTACACATTATCTGTTTGAAAAGAAAATTGTGCTAGATATTTCACAAATGTTTGTATGTAACAAATATTAAAAGGTAAAAAGTGATAAAAGGTTAACAATATTCACCAAATACCGAAATACGTGTAAGGGGTAAATTGAGTGGAAATGTTTTACATGATGTACAAAGAATTTGTACCTCTAGCACTTATTTGTTAAAAAGTGGTGTTTTAGCCGCAAAGGCTGTTGTTTCAGTAAACAAACAAAAGTCAATTCCCATTAAAATATTCAATCCTAGTACAGATATAATTTTCATACCAAAAGGGAAAGTTTTAGGTAATTTGGAATTATTGAATAATAATTTTAATATTGTAGCTTTTCAAAATGGTGATAAACATGCTGATTGTCTGTGAAATTATTTAAAATGAACTAGACATGGATTCGAAATTTGTGTCTAATTTTAAAATTCCAGAGCATTTGTGTGAAACCGAAAAGCATAAGTTGGTGCAATGGTTTCAATCAAACCAAAAGTTATTTCTACCGGATGAGAACCCTTCATTATATTTTACAGACGTGGTTGAGTATAAGATTCGTTTAAAACAAGACTATAAGGCAAAGAATCAGCGTTCAAATCGTCTCACTCCGGACAAGAAAAAAGTGTTGCGTGATCATCTTGATGAACTATTGACCCAGGGAGTTATTGCGGCTGTTGATGAAACAGAGGATATACCTATAACAAGTCCAGTGATCATGGTTTCAAAGCGTAAAAAGAATGTGCAAAATGGCGAAAAATCTGGTAGTTTATCACAGTATCGCTTTTGCTGCGATTTTCGTTATTTGAACTCACAAACCTAGGAATTTCATTATGCAATACCCGATCTACAGGACTTAACTGAATCATTTTCACAAAAAACTCCTAATTACATAGCATCAATCGATCTCAGTTCTGGATTTTTTCAGCTCCCTATTTCACCTGAAAGTCAGTGTTTCATCGCATTTAATACTTGCTTTTGTACGTTCAAATTTCGCAGATTACCAATGGGTTTAAGTTCCTCCCCAGGATCATTCCAATTGCTCATGGACAAGGTACTTCATGACTTGACTTTTCAATCATGCTACCTCGACGACATATTGGCATCTGAAACATATGACCAGCATGTTGCTGACTTACAAGAGGTATTCTCACGTTTAAAACAAGCAGGCTTAATACTTAATCCTAAAAATTGCTCTTTTACACAGAAATTTTGCATATATCTTGGTTATCTGATTTCAATCGATGGCATCCAGCCTCCACCCGATCGAGTGGCAGCAATTCATGAATACCCATCTCAAAAATCTGTCAGAGAACTATGCCGGTTGGTTGGACTTCTTAATTGGTTAAAAAAAATATATACCTAACTTTAGCACATAGAATGAATGATGATAAATCTCATCTACGTCGATCGTCCCGACAGCGACAAAAGCCTATTAGGTTTCGTGATGAGAACTTTACCAATTTTGACAATGAAACAGACAGTGCAGTAATATCTGATACACCTTTTAAAATAAAACACATTTTAGCAAGACGTGATGTCAATGGAAAACCAATGTACTTAATACATCCTGTTGGGGAACCAGCACAGAATGCTTTTTGGGTTCCGCATTCAAATCTCAATATTAAAGCTAAAAAGCTCGTTGAAACACGACCACCGCCATTGACACAATAAATGCCAAATTGGTCTGTGAGAATTATCTCGTGGCCAAAATGTATGATTGGCTCTACATGTACATTTATTTATTCACGTAAACATATTTTTCTAGTCAACTTTTTTTCTGGTTTGTGAGAATTATCCCGCAATCAAGCTTTCACTGAATGTTTATTGAAATAGAACATCACACATTTCTTACATTGTACTCATTAATGTAACAAGTATTTTTCAACTGATATATTGTGTTATTGATTGAAAAGGTATCGGGCAGAGTAGTCCCAAATTAAGTTTTTTATGCCCCCGCCGCTAGGGGCATTAAGGTTTATCCTGATCCGTACGTCCGTCCGTCCGTACGTCCATCTTTTTGGTTTCCGGATGATAGTTTGAGTATATTACATAGGATCAAAACCAAACTTGGTCAGATGCTTGCTTATTACCCAAGACAGAACCCTATCGATTTCTGGGTTGGTACACCCAAGGTCAAGGTCACAGCTGCTAAAAATAGACTAAAATTTCAATAAAATTTTGGTTTCCGGATGATAACTTGAGTATTCTGCATCAGATCAGAGCCAAACTTGGTCACATGTTTGCTGATCACCCAAGCCAGAAACCTATCGATTCTTGGGTTGTTAACCCCAAGGTCAAAGTCACAGTTGCTAAAAATAGACTAAAATTTCAATAAAATTTTGGTTTCTGGATGATAACTTGAGTATACTACATCGGATCAAAACCAAACTTGGTCACATGCTTATTTATCACCGAAGACAGAACCCTATCGATTTCCGGGATGGTACCGCCAAGGTCAAGGTCACAGTTGCTAAAAATAGATTAGTATTACATATGAGACTGTTTCTCAGATTATTTGTTGGAACTACACATCATATCAAAACCAAACCAGTTCCAGTACCTATATCACAAGAGAAAGATCCTTTTTTATAATTATTTGATATATATATTATACATAGTTATGCCTTTAATAATTTAAGGGTTTCGATTGCAAGGAGGCAGGGGTATCTGTGTCTCATGGACACATTCTTCCATTTTTTTTTGGGGGGGGAACTAATGATCACAAAGTTTAAACAAACTTTACTATGACACTTCAAGATGCATTTCTATGAAATAGATAACTGAAAATCATATAGAGAGTGCTATTCAGTCCTTGGGTGATGGAGCAATGAGTACTTATAGCAGTGTGATAGTAATCATAAATTACACCGCTGAGTTGTTGCTTTGAGTAATATCTTTTATGTTCTGTAAACGGAGGTCCATTGAATCTGTGAGTGATAGTTGGGAGGGGGTTTGTGAGTGTGTGTGCATGATCGAGTTATAGTATATAAAACCTATTGTATTGCTAAGCTCATCTCATAATCAAGAGTGTGGACTCTGTTGATTATATCAATGAATAAATAGCTACGTTATATATGTACTCCGAAGCTTTATTGTTATATCCAGAAACGATTTCGCAAAGTTATCTTTATATATTGTATTAGTATTTAATTTAAGTAATATGAGACAGGTTGTCTGAAATGTAATTTGAATTAATTGAAAGAGTTGAATTCAACCTTGGTGAAAAATTGAGTGAGACAATTTTTTCTAAGCGGAAGCATGTTATGTATATGAGGTTGAATTTGTAAATGATTAATATTGGGTACGGGACTGCTCTGACATGTTTTTATGTTTACCCATGTTAGAAAACATTGTGAACGTATGAGATGTCATGTAATGATGTATATATGAGAAGACTGTTTTCTTATAATAGTTCCCCGAATATCAGGCAAGGATATTACACTACTAGTGTTTGTCTTTATTGTGACGTTTAGTTCAGTATAAACCTGTTGTACATAGTATTATATTACATGATTGTTTGGTTATAACAAATCAATAGAAAAACTACATAAGGAAAGTTTTCAATTGATCCATTTTTATGTTTTCTAGGAAAATGACAAAAGTCAAAGGAAAGTAGAATCTTAAAAACAAATTAAATCATAACGTTAAAACGTATGGGTAGGACATTTGTAAGTCTTTGTTGTTAAAACACTCCGATTTGTAAAAATGAAATACCTAAGCTGACCTTGCGTTTCGGTAGTCTTGGGGTCTTACATTGTTATTCCGATAGGTTTGTAAAACTGAGCGATTGCTGGGAAATTTATCAACATAATATTGCTATCTCAGGTATTAGGATTCTTTTTATTTGCAGCAGTTGAAGTAATAACAATAACAATCAGTATACATGAAATGAACTTGATTGAAGACCCTGTAATAATAAAATTTATATCCTTACAGGGCTGCTTAAATTAAAATTACATATCAGTACGCACCTTAGTTATCTAATAAAATCAATACCAAAAAAAAAAAAAAAAAAAAACAATCAGAATTGATTATTTTCAATATTTGGTCAATACACCTTTGTAAATAATCAGTCGTTCTAGATATATGTAAACTACAACGTGCTTCTCTATAACATAATGCACATCTGACAGTGTCCTCTAGTGACATGTGTCTACTCCACCACGTACATGTGAAATATCATTTTAACATAATATCTGGTGTTCAAAAAACAATCTGTAAAAAACAAACCAATGAAAGTAAATAAAGCAAAAACACTATTACTAGCAGTAAGCTGAAAAATGAGGTTAGTAATAAAAATATAAACACAAACAATATCTTACCCTAATTGTGGATCAAAGGTCGCACAATATCAAAATACATTGTGAATGGGAAAACATATGATAAAACGTATTTTTAAAAGATGGGTTAAGGGATGCTCGCTGCTTAACTGGTGGCTAGTTAAAAGAGCCTAGTCTGCTGGAAAAACACTGTCGCTCTACGGAAGAAAAATCAATCTCAAAGCTGTCTGAAGGGTTAGGTAGAGTCTTCTTGTATTCAGTAGACATCGGCAGTATCAGTGAGAGGCCAGTATATACCTGTAAATTGTTCATGTCATTGGATCCAAAAACCATTGATGCAGAATATCTTGTCAATACCCCGTATAACGTAAATGGACAAATAAAGGGATATTGAGTAAATGTACATGGGACAAAATCCCTATAAATACATGAAAAGATTAAGCAAATGGAACAATGCTTTTATTGTTGTTCTTTATCTTGAAGTCACCATGAGACCTTCAACAAAGAGCAAACACTCCTACCTCATAGAAAGTTCAAGACGACCCCAAGCACCGGTTTGGACGGAATTCACTTGCTAAATGTTGAACAACGCTTCATCCATGTGTTTATTGTGTCATGGATGTGTGGTCGTCAACAAGCATAACATATCGGGCAAAGTACTCTTTACAAACGCTGACATCCGTCGCCTGACAAAGGGACCAATAGGCAATTTTGGCTTTTCTATTTAGATCCATGGTTATGTGTTCTCTATCAGCTTTTACACGTTTTTCGGTTAATAGATTTCCAAATGTTTTGGTTTGATCTGCAATAAAGAGACATTAGTTGTCCAAATGCGCATATGCAGAAAATAAATTAACAGTTACTTTCGTATTTTGTTTTTTTATTTACAATACAACATATAAACGATCACAGGGCACTCATCGAGTTGATTGTAACAAAACTTGGCAAGTAGAATTGGGAAATGTGGGCAATTTATATTGTACAAATATTGTACATGGATAGTGCATTCAGATGAGGAATTCTCACATGAATAACTACACCATAACTGACAAATGCCGATGTCTACCGAAATACAGAACGACTGTTTATCAAACCCTTCTGGAAGTTTTGAGTTGGATTTTTTTCTTCCGTGATGCGACAGTATTTTTCCAGCAGACTTGGTTCCTTTAGCTAGCCGGCAGTTTGACAGCGAGCACCCTTTGGCCAATCTTTCTAAATTACGTTTTGTCATAGGCTTTTCTTTTCAAAGATAGTGGTCATAGATCTAGTAGTCTACCTGTATTGGTTTCTTTTCTTGTATGTTTAACATACTATAGGGAAACGGGATAGAGAAAAGGGAGGTTTGAGTTCCAGTAAAACGGTTTAACCCTACCACTAGCTTTTGCTAGTGCCTGTACCAAGTCCCGCTATCCCGAGTTCCTATCGTTATTTATGTTTGTCTCTTGTCTTTATTAGTATTTTTTAGTGCAGTTCACTTGTGAATTGTGGCATGTGATTGTAGTGTTTGGCCATTGTAGATGTTTACTGATATCCTTTATTTGAAAAGTGTAGTAAACACGTCGTGTTGCCCATTGTTTTTTTAAAAACAGTACACCGATCTTTAACATTTACAAGGTTTTTTTTTTACGTTTACTTAGCTTTATATATCATAATTCGACCATGTGACCGGCGCTGGCACAATTTTGGTGCTGAAATATCCATGATGTCAATTTAAGAAATGTTTCCCTGACCCATGATGTTGTTATTTAAAACTAATTAATAAGCTGTCTGATGTCTGTAATGTGCAACCAGTTTTTTCTACGTACTGATCATAATTTCCACAGCTTGGTTAAGTTGAGTTCATCAAATACGCCATGCTGTGTGTTTTTTATGAGATGGTAAAAGGGAATGTGTTGTTGAAGTTCCTGTTTACATTATTCTCCCGTGCGAGGACAAGTGACAGATTTCCTGGCATCGCACTTTTTAACTTTTGAAAAATCAGCGATTGTCTCTTTTTTTGTTTTTGCAAACAAATCCCCTCGGTAGTACAACGATCCCACCAAGGTTACTCCCAGTATTTTGTTCACTTAACCAAACCAGCGGATTTGGTAAATGAACTTCATTTACTCCATATCCTTTCGTTAAATATTTTCTACAGGAGTTTGTCTTTTATTGCAGTGTGGAGTTGGTAAAACAATTCCCCGTGGCAGAGATGTATGCTCTTTATTTTTCTTAGATATGGTGCACTTGTACATGAGATAATACCTCATGTGTACACTTTATTCAATAACTATTATCTAAATTAATGTAAATTCTAAAACCTAAGGATTAACTCCATCTATCGTAGTTCTGTCCTTAGCTATATTTGATATTACTAATTATTCGGATTTCGTTTGGTTTTATGCATTTTAAACATTCTTTGAAATTATGGATTTCCTTTGTTTGGGTCCTAGTGCTGCTGATGAGGAATTAATTTCCAAAATGGCCATACAGCTCATTAAATTTATTGCAGTTGGAGTTAACATATGTGTTATGGTCTCATGTTCATTTACTCCATATCCTTTCGTTAAATATTTTCTACAGGAGTTTGTCTTTTATTGCAGTGTGGAGTTGGTAAAACAATTCCCCGTGGTAGAGATGTATGCTCTTTATTTTTCTTTGATATGGTGCACTTGTACATGAGATAATATCTCATGTGTACACTTTATTCAATAACTATTATCTAAATTAATGTAAATTCTAAAACCTAAGGCTTAACTCCCTCTATCGTAGTTCTGTCCTTAGCTATATTTGATATTACTTATTACTCGGATTTCGTTTGGTTTTATGCATTTTAAACATTCTTTGAAATTATGGATTTCCTTTGTTTGGGTCCTAGTGCTGCTGATGAGGAATTAATTTCCGAAATGGCCATACAGCTCATTAAATTTATTGCAGTTGGAGTTAACATATGAGTTATGGTCTCATGTTCATTTACTCGATATCCTTTCGTTAAATATTTTCTACAGGAGTTTGTCTTTTATTGCAGTGTGGAGTTGGTAAAACAATTCCCGGTGGTAGAGATGTATGCTCTTTATTTTTCTTAGATATGGTGCACTTGTACATGAGATAATATCTCATGTGTACACTTTATTCAATAACTATTATCTAAATTAATGTAAATACTAAAACCTAAGGATTAACTCCCTCTATCGTAGTTCTGTCCTTAGCTATATTTGATATTACTTATTATTCGGATTTCGTTTGGTTTTATGCATTTTAAACATTCTTTGAAATTATGGGTTTCCTTTGTTTGGGTCCTAGTGCTGCTGATGAGGAATTAATTTCCGAAATGGCCATACAGCTCATTAAATTTATTGCAGTTGGAGTTAACATATGTGTTATGGTCTCATGTTCATTTAATCCATATCCTTTCGTTAAATATTATGAATATAATAAATACTGTTTATTGTCATTGTTAAAGATACATTATGAATTTTCAATTTAACAGTTTAAACAGTACAAAAATTCATATTCATTGCAGATATTATCACCAATACCGAATAAAAATTATTACCTTTTCGTTCTGATGTGACAAAAAAATATGGCCGCCAGCGCGGAATTTAAGGTTAACATTGGACCCTATGGGAAAAATCACATTTTCATCTTCTGCTCTGAAACAACTGAAGCAAATTCAACCAAACTTTACAGAAATGATGTATGGAAGGTCCTTTACTATGGTTGCTCATTTTGTTTTGATCCGATAAAAAACATGGCCGCCAGCGCGGAACTTAGGTTTAACATTTGACCCTATGGGAAAAATCATATTTTCATCTTCTGCTCTGAAACGGCTGAAGCCAATGGAACCAAACTTTACAGGAATGATGTACTAAAGGTCCTGAACAAAGATTGCTCATTTCATTCTGATCCGATGAAAAACATGGCGGCCAGCATGGAACATGGTTTAACATAGGACCCTATGGGAAAATTACATTTTCATCTTCTTCTCTGAAATAACTGAAGTAAATTCAACCATACTTTACAGGAATGATGTATGGAAGGTCCTTTACAACAGTTGCTCATTTCGTTCTGATCCAATGAAAAACATGGACGCCAGTGTGGAACTCAGGTTTAACATTGGACACTATGTGAAAAATCACATTTTCATCTTTTCCTTTGAAACTGCAGAAGCAAACTCATGCAACCAAACTTTACAGAAAGGATGAATAGAAGGTCCTTTACAAAGATTGCTCATTTCGTTCGATCCGTTAGAAAACATGGCTGCCAGCACGGGACATAGTTTATCATTGGACCCTGTGGGGAAATCACATTTTCATCTACTCTTCTGAAACCACTGAAGCAAATTCAGCCTACCTTTACAGGAATGATGACTGAAGGTACTTTACAAAAATTGCTCATTTCATTTGAATCCGACAAAAAACATTGCCTGGCGGCGTCATTGTTTTTGTGTCTAACGTCATTGTTTTCTGTGTTCTCGTTTTTGCCCTGTCTTTGGACTTCGATTTTTGTGAATTTCCCCCCTTTGTTCCTTCGGTATTCTACTGCCGTTGCCTCAAGTGCAGAACATAGTTTAACATTGGAGCCCAGTATGAAAAAAACGTTCTTTTCATCATCTTCTCTCAAAACAATTAAAGCAAATTAAACTAAATGTATAGAAAGTCCTTTGCAAAAATTACTCATTTCAATAGGATCATACAGAACACACGGGTGCTAATTGAGAATATACCTAAACACTATACCCCATTGGTAAAAAAAAAATGATCATTTTTTTCAAAATGGCCGCCGTTTCAAAGATGGCCGCCTAAATACGTAAAAAGTTAGACCTCACAAAACAGGAAAACAGCAAACACCTACAATGGCCAGGAACTACAATCACATGCCACAAATTACAAGCAAACTGCACCAGAAAAGCAATAATGAAAACAAGAGACAAACATAAATAACGATAGGAACTCGGGATAGCCGGACTTAGTACCGGCACTAGCAAAAGCCAGTGGTAGGATTAAACCGGTTTATGGGTACCCAAACCTCCCCCTTCTCTATCCCGTTTCCCTATAGTATCATAAACATGCGAATAAAACCCAATACAGGTAGACTACTAACTCAATGACTACTCTCTTGGAACAGAAAAAGCATAAGACAAAAAAGTAATTTTGAAAGAAGGGTCAAAGAGTGCTCGACGCTAAACTGCCGGCTAGCTCAAGGAATCTAGTCTGCTGGTAAAACACTGTCGCACTACGGAAGAAAAATCAAACTCAAAACTCCCCGAAGGGTTTGGTAAAGAGTCTTCATGTATTTCAGCAGACATCGGCAGTATCAGTGAGAGGTCAGTATATATGTAAAGTCTTCAGGTCACTGGAATCTAAAGCCAATTTAACGGATTTGTTCAGAATATCTCGTCGATATCCACTATTACGTAAAAAATGTAAGTTACGTCCCAGTTTTTCTGGATTATTTATCAGTTTTTGACATTTTGAACAACATTTCCATAAAATCGAGGATGAGAAATGCCCTTTGTTATTAGCTGTTTGCGAGTCACGTCATATCTAGATATCAAATGTTCATATCTTCTGTAAAACTTCTTAAAAGTATTTAATAATTTATGAAATCTGTAACCTTGTAAAGTTTGGGTGTGAGAGTAAGGTTAAGCTCATTCAAATCATCAAGGGTGGAACAAATGCGAGCGAATCGTACAAGTTGAGATATATACACCCCGCAGGATTGAGCTAGGGGAACGTCGCCGTCAAGAAAGGGAAAATTAGTAATTGTAAAATCAAAATCATCCCTTTTATCATAAACTTTAGTTTTTATCTTACCAGATTCATTGGTGATACTTAGATCCAGAAAAGGGCAGTATTTAGAATCATTGTTTGCCTTATTTAGTTTCAGTTGTTGTGGGTAAATGGTGTCAACATAAGCTAATAACTGGGGATTGTCAATAGTAAGGATATCATCGATATACCTGCTGTTATCGTTGAAAATTGAAATAAGTTGATCACTGTTTTGTATGGTTCCAGCCTGTAGTTGTTTCATATATTACGGTTCGTAACAGAACAGGAAAAGATCTGCAATGAGAGGTACACAGTTTGTACCCATGGGAATTCCAATGACCTGTTGATAGACGATGTTGCCAAAACGAAGAAAAATGTTGTCTAGCAAAAGATTCAGTGCTTAATCATGTCATCGCAAGTCAAGGAACAATGATTTTTGTAACTGATGTAAGGGAAGAATCCTTGCTTTTTAACTGTAGACCAGAAAATTTGAAAGACCATTTAATAAGTTGTCCTAATTTAGATTTAATAAAATTATGTGGAAGGGTTGTGTAAAGTGTAGAAAAATTATAACTGTCAATAGATGAAACTGATCTTTTTATCGATTTTAGTTTATCTAAAACTTCAATGGAATTTTTTACACTCTAAAGGTAATTAACATCAGAGTTTTGATAAGTTTTTTCACAGTATTTGATAACTAACTCTTTAATACAGGTGAATGCACTGGTTAAATGGATGGATAAATTAGTGGTAGAACAGTTACTCGATGCCGAAATAAAACGATGTTTGTAGGGATTTTTGTGAAGCTTAGGAACCCAGTACATAGTAGGCAAGGTGTTATCTTTAGGTGGAACTTGGAGCATATCTGTATCGCTATAGTGCTGCTTGGTTAAAGTTTTTTCGTCAAAATTAGTAAGTTCGAAAGTGTTACACTTTGCCAATTCGTTTTGTTGGACATCAATATAATATTTCTTTCAAATAAAAGAAACGTTGTTGGAGGCTTTATCGACTGGTACAAGCACATATTTTTTGCTTAGATCTCTTAATTTTAACTTAATTCTATTTACTGACAGCTTAGGTGGTGACTCTTTATAATTATCTTTATAAAATTTATTCTGTTAGTGACTTTTGTTATAATTTTATCTTTGAACATATTGAGTGCATGTTTGTCTGCACTTTCTTGTTTGCACCATTTTTTACAATAATTGGTAACTACGTCTTTAATAATATCAAAACATGCTTGCCAGTTTATTTTCGAAGGTGGGCGATACTTAGGCCCCTTACTAAAGAATTTTCTTACTTCTTTATCATCGATGATGTTCAGGTTCCCCGTTAATAAATGTCCGCAGGGGTCATAGCGATATAGCGACGTTGAACAGTCTCAGCTGCTGGGGTAGTTCTTCTCGAAATTAGCATCACAGGTTATAAATGACTAAATACCGAAGTTACTGAAAGAAAAGAGTAATTGAAAAAATACTTCTAGTAGGCTTTTTGTAAGAGAAGGAAATGACAGGCATGTCCTGGTTGTCAAAATAAACGGGAACAAGTTTTTGAATATCTGGGTCTCGATGTCGATAAAATCGATTCCTTATTTATGTATTTAATTTTCAAAAATTGTTTGTCATGTTCATCGGGTTTGTCGATTCTGGGATAAAGCCGATGATAGCAGAAAGCATCAATAATTTTAGAACATTCGTAGAGTGGGCTGTTTACAGACATGGCATCACATTCTAAAGAGATTTTGTAAAGTTGATTAACAGGAATTGAGCAAAGTTTAGTAAACAAGCCGGCCCGTGTCGCCCATTGTTTTTGAAGACGGTATGCAAATCTTTAACATTTACGACGTTTTTACGTTTGTTTTTTATGTTATAATTCACTCTTCGGCCATGTGACCTGCGATGGCGTAATTTAGGAGATGAAATACTCATGATGTCAATGGAAGCGCGCTGAGAAATGTTTCCCTGACCCATGATGTTGTCATTTAAACCTAAAGGGTAAGCTGTCTGAAGTTTTTATATCCAAGATAATTCACATTCTCCTCTTGATCTTACAAATTCTCTTGGATTGGTCAGGGGATTTTTCAACAATTTCCAATGGTTGAACTTTTATATTTTTTTTGTCGTGATTATAAATGGAACAATGCTGATAAATGTAAGATCTAAACTTTTTCTGGGAACGAATGCGATACAGGTGTTCCTGGGTACGTCGTTGTAAGGGACGACCAGTTTCACCAACGTACTGAATTCCGCAGCCTGGTTTAGTTCAGATGATCAAATATACCAGGCCGGGTGTTTGTCAGGAGACGTCAACAGGGAATTTGATGGTAAAGTTCCTGCCATTGACATTTGATTTTGCCGTATTCTCCTGGATGAGGCGAGGAGATATTTGTTTAATTATTGGTTATAAGACGTATTTTGCTCAGCCGAATCACATGCGTGAGAATAATATAGTCTACAAATAGTATATAGTATGGATCACAGATTAGCAAAGTTAAATAATTCCTATTGTATTTAAGAAATTAATTAATCCCTCTTAAACACTACCAATCTAAAAAGAAAGATATGGACAAAAGACTATAATTAAAAAAATCGTTTTCAAAATTAATTTTTGTCAACTTTTTATACGTGAAAGGACAAAAATTATTACGCGTGAAGAGTGATTTCAATCATCTATTTGCGTGATTACGTGAATGAGAACCCCCTTCAGCACCCCCTTTAAGGAACAACAAAGAAAACAATTAGAATTTGTAAAAATGCAAACAGAATTGACAAATATTAATAACATAATACAGGTTGATCAAAACATTAAGCATAAACAGTTCCATATACAAAATCAGCAAGTAAAATTCTGAAAATATTTTGTGATAAGGCAAAACAAAATAGTCTTGTATCCTGATTCATCGCATATATACATGTAAATAAGGTCGATAGGCCAACAAAAAACATTTTATTTTGATTTTATTTAGTTTTTGTAACATTTGAATCTTCGTTGTATGTGTTGCTTGTAACTTGTTCAACATGATTCATAAGTATGCAGGAACAGATAAAGATGTTTTAATCTCGCGAACAGCCTTTCCGGATAACTTATCGTCAGTTGTTTATCATCTCAGAAAAATGGTTTATGAGTTTGCTAATGGCAGATCAAATTAGCAGATAACTGTATTGTATTTTAAGCTTTGAGGACGTAAATTGTAGATTTTACTGTCGCAAATTGAGTTTACCTGGCGACGCGTAGCGGAGCCAGGTAAATGGACATTTGCGACAGCAAAATCAAGATTTACGTTCGAAAAGCTTAAAATATAATACAGTTATCTCCATTCTAATGCAATTATTGTTTAAATCTGTTGATTTACATGAAAAAAAGTGAGAAAAAATAGAAATTCGGCGAACCGTTATGGATATTTCCCGCTGATAAACGTTATAGAAACAACAAGACGTCACTTGAACGCTTCCGTGGTGAAATGTAAAGTCCGTTTTTATGCTATGCGTATGCTTCAAATCTGGATAAATTCGTGCTAAAGGTAGTTTTTTTTAGGTAGGCATATGGAGCATTTTGTAAATGTTAATACTTTTGACATACAATTAATCCAATTTTTAGTTCACCTCAACGAAGTTGAGAAGGACTATTGGAGTACCCCCGGCGTCCGCATTTAGATAAATATCTTGGTAACTATGAACGCTAGGGACGTAGGGTCATCAAACTTTGTGTACAGATGCATCTCACAGCCTCCAAGAAAATTAGGTCTCTTTGACCTATATTTTCCGCTTAACTGGCTTTCATTAAATTTTAGGTCCGAGATGATATCTCAGTAACTGTACATGGTAGGATCATCTGACCTTGCATGTGCATGCATCTTTGGGGGTAGCTCAGCATCCAGGCAAAATTAGGTCACTTAGACCTATATTTTCCACCTGATCGACTTACATTCAAGTTTACGTCCGAGTTCAGATCTAAGTAACTGTACATGGTACAATCATCTAACTTTGCATGTGCATGCATCTTTGGGGGTAGGTCAGTATCAAGGCAAAGTCAAAGTCACTTTGACCTATATTTTTTTTTCTATCACTTTTTCTATCAGGTCACTTTGACCTATATTTTCTGCATAAGTGACTTACATTCAAGTTTACGTCCGAGTTCAGATCTAAGTAACCGTACATGGTAGGATTATCTACCTTGCATGTGTATGCATCTTGGGGGGTAGGTCAGCATCCAGGCAAAATTAGGACACTTTGACCTATATTTTCTGCATGATTGACTTACATTTAAGTTCAGATCTAAGTAACTGTACATGGTAGAATCATCTAACCTTGCATGTGCATGCATCTTTGCGGGTAGGTCAGCATCCAAGCAAAATTAGGTGACTTTTCCGTTTATGTCTGAATTCAGGTCTCGGTTACTGATTATTCGGATTTCGTTTAGTTTTATGCATTTTAAACATTTTTTGAAATTATGGATTTCCTTTTTTTGGGTTCTAGTGCTGCTGATGAGGAATTAATTTCCGAAATGGCCATACAGCTCATTAAAATTATTGCAGCTGGAGTTAACATATGTTTTATGATCTCATGTTCATTTACTCCATATCCTTTCGTAAAATGCTAAATATAAGATCTACATGCATAAGGGATGGCAAATAAGCACCCTGGCCAAATTGGGTTTCTGTGTCCGTGTGCCATAACGAGGCGAACTTTGTAATCGTTGATTACCTATGTTTCAACATGGCGGCATTATGGCGGGCGGCTTTTTTATGAGTTCATCTTAGTTACGGCATATAGAATGTGAATTTTACGCAACTCGGCAACCAATGAAAAAGTGTGTTACAAAAATATTGCATTAGAAATCTTTGTTTACCCACTGGTTGCATTTTTGAATCATGAGTGAAACACACTGAGATAAAAGTTGATAAGATTTTATCTATCAAGATTAAATTCCCTTTTTTAGGCAACAATATATCTGAAGGTCATACAGCTTCTGGGAGACGAGAGAGAAATTTTCACCAAATATGGGAAAAAACCAAAAGAGACGGTGTAGTTGCTTATGATACCGGTTGCAAAAAGATAACATTTTGGCAAAGATGCATTAATCAAGTGGAACCCAACAAATACTACAAAATAACAAAGGTCACCACTCAATATTTCAACGAAGAAATGTGGATTAACACCACTAGCAAGACATCCATCACAGAAATTCCAACATTTGGTGAAGTAGTAGATAGCACACAACTAATGAAAAAGGATTCCAAAAACATTGCCATAGAACAGATATCTGTGCTGAACAACAAAAGATGCAGCAACATTAAATGCAACAAAACCATCAAATTACCATCAGACTATGTTGATTCAACAGTCTAATGTCAGAATTGTTCAATGAAGCAAAAAGTCTCAAAAATGAAGAAATTATTGCCACTATCAACACGGAAAATGGAGATACTTATATTGTACACCAAGATAAACTGAAAGGATATCTTCAATCGAAAAACAAAGAAGATTTAATGAGTGACATTGACAGACTAAAAGACCACATGTTGTAGATTTGAAAATTTTCAAATTGAAACAAACAACAACAGTAATGTAATCACCTCCATAAATGAACAGATGTAAAAAAAAAAGAGTCTTTCTTGAAATGTTTGGAGAAAACTTTCTGTTATTTCAAATGAATTTCGATGACATTAAATCTATTGAAAACCTTAAATCAGAAATACCAGAATTTTATTTGGATTTGATAAGAACCTGGATGAATATAAGAAAACAAGAAAAAGGAATAAACTTATATAATTTCAGAGAAATTAGACAACAATTGATTTGGGGAAATAAACATATAAAATTCGACGGAAAATGTCTATTATATAGACAATGGATAAAAGATGGGATTATTTTTATAAACGATCTATTGGACAATAATGGGGACATAAATCAAAATTTGTTATTAAATAAACTTTCGTCACATCGAAACTGGTTTTCTGAGTATACAAAATTAATGAAAGCCATACCCCAAAAATGGCTGACAGAATTAAAAAATGTCAATTCAAGAAAAACGAAAGTATCAACTAAGACCAAAGTCTTCTTATTAGATATGAACAATAAAAAACATTCTCTTCAATATATGACATGTAAAGAAATTTATATATTATGTAATGGAATGTCAAAAGAAAAACCCACAGGATTTATTAAGTGGGAAAATTTAGTGCAAAGTGTTGGTCTGTCTCAGAAATTTGAGCACAAACTCCATTTTATATTTAGATTTCTGCATAAAAATAAGTTGAAAATGTTAAGATGGAAATTACTACATTATATTTTACCATGTAAGCAATTATTGAATGTATGGAAAATCAGCAATTCTCCTTTATGCTCTATTTGTAATGTATTAGAGAACTATAGACACTTTTTTTATTACTTGTAAATATTTGAATGATTTTTGGCAAAAGGTAAAACTTATGTTAGATCGAATAAAAATTGGACATCATGTTATCCATGAAAACTACCTAATATTTGGTTACAAAATTGAAGATGAAAGGTATTACTGGATGAATTACATTTTCACAATTATTTTATTCAGTATTAATAAATCTTATTATCTGTCGGACCAGAAAAGAAAACCCATAAATGTTTTTGGCGTATTTTAAAAAGAGTTACTGTACCGATCTCAAATTTTGCAATTGATGAAAGTATCTACTGATAAAGTGTTTAAAGAGTCAGTTCTTTTTTTTTAAGTAACCGCAATTTTGATGACTAATTTTTGTTTTCAAGTAATTAGTACATTTTAGTTTAATATGAATATGTCTTATGTTATGTACAATATACTAACATTTATTAATAGGAATCCCTATTCCTATTAAATTAACACTAAGGGCATCTGAGGTGAATGCTGTAGCCTTAGATGGATTGTTTACAGCAATAGTACAATAAATATATTATTTTGTTAAAAAAAAAAAAAAAAAAAAAGAAAAAAAAAAAAAGTGACAGGAGATAACTGGGCAGACGTAAAAATAGTTATTGTTTTTGTGATCACTACATATCTGGCCTAACCATTTTACTTTAATACAAACCTGTGCAGTATTTTTTTCATTTAATATTTTTTTGGCTTTATTAATAGACAAACTTTAAGCTTGTAAATGTATGACCAACAATAGAATAACATGCAGGATAACTTGCATGTACAGAAAACATATTGATAGACTGTTCGAAGAAACGGTAATTTTTATTTCAAACTCTGCATATGTGCTATTAGAAACATGTATAAATAGTTATTAGTTTGTGTCTGAACGTTTTTTTTTTGGGGGAGGGGGGTGGGGCGGGGTAGGGTCGGTATTTTTTATTTAGTCATCATGTGACCACAAGACAACACTAGCAGATTATACAGTTTTTTGTATTTCTTTCATGGAAGATCACATTTTAATGAAAACAATTTTTTTTATTCTATATGTATTTTTTAAAAACAAACAGTAACTTGCGTTGGAATGGCAACTTGTGTTTTTTTTTCGTCTATTAAACTGCACGCAAGCAGAATCATTGTATAGCATCTACATGTATTATCGGTTTATTCTATTATAATTTGCAGTGACAAAAATGTATCAGTTTAAAATTCTGGTAATAGCACTAATTTTCATTTACAACTTTGTACATATGTTCATGTTTTCATTATAGTTTTTCTGGTGCAGTTTGCTTGTAAATTGTGGCATGTGATGTAGTTCCTGGCCATTGTAGGTGTTTGCTGTTTTCCCGTTTTTGTAATGAACATGTAAACAGAAGAAACCCAAAACAATTTTCAAGTTATATTTTGAAACTATTTAAAATCATTTGTTGTTTTACAATTTTTTTAAAAGTAATTAGACAATCACCGGAATTATGTGACAAACATTTCGTACATATATTAAATTTGGATACGTAAAGAGGACAACTTTGTAAAACTTAATTTCACAAACAATTTTATTGTTTGAAAAAAGTTTATACTCTCTTAATAGAAATATAATACAATACAATAAAGATGACATTGATGAAAAGGCAAAATTGAATCTATTACTACTAAAAAATTTAAAATCATTTAATTAGATTTTAGTTTTTTCCTAACAGTATGCTCTCTGGTTTATAATTTGTGTTACTAAGAAAACATGAATGAAACAACTGTACATTGTATGTGTGTATTAGCAAGAAACTGAAAGTTATTTCAATGAAAGAAATAAATATGTTATAACTGCTTGATTTCTATACCTTGAAAAGATGGTCTTACACTGAATAAAGGTTGCAAACTTATATATGTGAAAAAAATGGACATCTTGCATGATTGTCAATGAGACCGCCATCCATCAAAAAGCAGGAAAGAAAAAAATATATTAAACTTTTACAGGTGACCATACAGCTTTCAAGAAAGAACAAAAATCCAAACCCCCAAATAAGCTCTAAAAGACTCCAAAAACAATAGTGTCAAATTAACAAAAACAAAAGACATAGTCTATTAAAAATCTATTAAGAGGTATAAAACAGGAAACGGCACACAATATTTAATGAAGTTAAACTAGTTAAGTGAAAATACAACCTTCTCCAAAACCTGGGACAGAGGTACAATAGTACAACTAAAACAAAATGAAAAAATCAGATGACTTAAAATTGATACAGAAAACCACACAACAAAAATAAGTCTACAGTAAGTATAGACCTCACAAGAGAACTCAAAATCTGGAAATAAAGTTAACCTGCAATTTACGCTTCTTTGACTCAGTTTCACTTTTAAATCAGTTCTCAGGTACCATCATGAAATAGTTGGTCTGATATGCATTTATTGAAGTCCCTCAAAGTGTGATATCCATTAATTGAAGTCCCTCAACATTCCCACAAAATAACACCACTTTCGATAACATTTCATGCTTCATTGGCTAGTTATCCCCTCGCCCAACAAAGTTGGGGAGGGGATATAGCGTTTCGTCCGTCCGTCCATAGCACATTGGTTAAGTTTTGCATGACTGAGTCTGGTTAAGTTTTGACTTAAGGTCCAGTTCTAGGATACTTCATGGAGTATCTCAATGATATTTCATCAGTAGATGCGTCCTGCATAGTAATGCATAGTAATGAAACTTCCACTTCTAATAAGGTCATTAAGACCTACGTTTTCTGCATGACTGAGTCTGGTTACGTTTTGCGTTAAGGACCACTTCTACGATACTAAGTTTTGCGTTAAAGACCACTTCTACAATACTAAGTTTTGCGTTAAGGACCACTTCTACGATACTAATTTTTGCGTTAAGGACCACTTCTACGATACTACATGGAGTATCTCAATGATATTTCATCAGTAGATGCGTCCTGCATAGAAATGCAGCTTCCATTTGCAATGACTGAGTCTGGTTAAGTTTTGACTTAAGGTACAGTTCTAGGATACTACATGGAGTATCTCAGTAATATTTCAACGGGAGATGTGTCCTGCTTAGTAATGCAGCAACACAGCTTCCACTGGGACAACGGGCGAGGTTTTAGCTGTCGTTTCCGACTGCTCCATCGGCTTATTCACTTTTATATCATAGACAAGTTCTCACTAAGTGTGACCAATTACTATATTGTTGCAAAAATTTGCTTCAGGGCAAGCAATACTTTTCGATGATGTTGTTCAATCTCCACATGAAAATGTAATGATAAAATGATGCGCACAACATTAATCACACAATAGTCCATTACTGAAAATTCCAATTGTTCGTTCAGGCACCAGTTTACCTGAAACTATGTTTGAAAGCTGAAACCTGCAGAATACCTCATTTGAAATTTTGTCGTACTGATGTAAATAAATATATGAGGTTGCTATACTGATTGTTTACACCATTATATTTCACATAGTAGAAATGTTCTGATTTCTACAATTCAAAACTTCATTTGTTCAAAATCTCTTCTGGAACTACTGCTCAAATGGCACCAAACTTTAATGGAATTGTCATTAGGTGCGTGTGTCTCTTTCAGAATTTTATCTCATAACCCCACTCATCACCCTGACTGGAGATTGAACCACAAATCCTTGGTGTCTTAGTCCCAATGTGCTACCCACTACATCACTAAATCTTTTAACATAATTTAACATAGGACCCTATGAGAAACAGAGCAGGACATGCTTACACTTCCAGAGCACCTGATGTCACTTTTGTTTCTTGAGAGTTCACACTGTTAGTGCTTTAGATTTTTTGTTGTATATGTAATGTTCGTGTGTTTTGTGGGCATGTGGTGTCTTTGGTCTTCCGTCTTCTGGTGTTCTTGCTTTTACCTTGTCTCTGGACATTAATTTGTGTAATCTTGTGCTTTGATCCTTTGGTATTCTACTGCCGTTGTTTTGTTCTGATCCAACAAAAACATGGCTGCCAGCATGGAACATAGTTTAACAGTCATATGGGAAAATCACATTTTCATCTTCTCTTCTGGAACCACTGTAGCAAATTTAATCCAATTTTATAGGACTGATGTACTAAAGGTCCTTAACAAAGATTCCTCATTTTGTTTCTTTAAGACAAAAACATGGCGGTCAGCACAGAACATAGGTCTAACATTGGACATTTTGGAAAAAAAAATACATTTTCATCCTCTTCTCTGAAACTGTTGAAGCAAATTTTATTGGAATGATGAATAGAAGTTCTTTGCAAAGTTTATCCATTTCAATAGGACAAAAAAAAAAAAAAAAAAAAACAAAAAAACAAAAAAAAAAAAACCAAAAAACACAGGTGCTAATAGAGAACATACTATTAGCTACACATTAGACCTCCATTGGTTAAAAAAATCATTTCTGGTCATGCGTGGCAGAGAAATATTTTGTCAGGTGAGCGATACAGGCTCATTCTCTCAGCCTCTAGTTTAGCATTACTAACTCCAAGAGCACTATCTTGAAAATAGAAGAAAAGGACAAAACGTACTTTTGAAAGATTGGTCAAGGACTGGTCGCCGCTTAACTGACGACAAGCCCAAAGAGCCAAGTCTACTGGAAAACACTGCGCACCACGGAAGAAAAATCAAACTCAAAACTTCCCGAATGGTTTGGTAGAATCTTCATGTATTTCAGTAGACATCGACAGTATCAGTGAGAGGCCAGTATACCTGTAAAACCTTCAGGCCATTGTATCTCACAGACAGTTTGACGGATTCATTCAGAATATCCTTTCAATATCCCCTATTACGTTAAGAAAGGAAGTAGCAACCCAGTTTCTTCTGGATTTTTTTTAATCATTTTTTGCATTTTTAATAACATTTCCGTAAAAAGGAGGATAAGAAATGCCCATGTTTTTTTTTATAGTACATCATCTAGAGATTCTAAACTAAAGCAAAGAAGTTTTTATAAAACGTTGCCAAAAAGCCTTTATTTTATGTTCAGATTTTTGCTTACTTTCTTCACTTTTGTGCACCTTTCACTTAAAAGTACAAATGAGTTTGAACTAAAACTTATACAGGAAAATTACTATTATTTTTGGCATACAATGGTACAACCTCTCTGTAAGGAATTCAATATGAACACTTATAAACCTGAAAGATTCTCACCTTGTCATTTTTGAAACTTATAATTTTAAGTTATCACAAAAATTAAGTTTCCTGTCTAGGGAATCACCTAAAATATGCAGTGAAGGGATATGGAGTAAATGCACATGAAACAAAGTCTCTACAAATACATGGTAAAACAAAGCAACGGAACAACGATTTTTTGTTATTCTTCATCTTTAAGTCCCAAAATATTTTTCGAACAGATTAGGCCCCTTGTCAAGACCAATATATATGGCCCTTCAAAAAGACCCTTCTAAACAGCATTAAGTGGATAAATCTAACAATACATATAGATATTTGGACGATATTTTGGCTTTAAACAATCCTGATTTTTTTTAATTTACAGATGAAATGTATCCTGCAGAGCTTACTTTAAGGGGGTTCGCTACTCCATTTGAAAATGAATAGGATTTCAAATAAACATAATTTATAGTAAGAAAATTAAAAAAGGAGTAATTTAAGTGAAACAAATTGATAGGTTGATGTTCCCGTTTTTGAGATTTAAGTGATTGAAAATTTGGCGGGAAACTGAACTCCTCTAATTTTTCGTAGGATTAACATTAGCAAGGATTGACTATGAATGAATGTGACAGAATAAATAGAATTCAATGTTTTTTTTAAAAGATTGCTAACAAAGATGTATAAAATGAAATTAAGGAAAAAAATAAGGGGGTCAATAGGCAAAAAAATATAATGCTTTTAAATGGATAAAACCCGAGGATTCCGAAAATCTGACAGAAATCCAAAAATGTAAGGAGCAAATCTCCTTAAATAAATCCAATAGCAGCAGTGATTATACTCCTTTTCTTGATCTTGACATATCAATAAATCAAGGAAAATTAAACACTAAGGTTTATGATAAAAGGGATGATTTCTCCTTCCCTATAGTCAATTTTCCCCATCTCGACCGCGATGTTCCGTTAGCCCCTTCTTACGGGGTCTACATTTCACAACTTGTTCGATATCCAGGAGTATGTAGTGATGTTTCTGACTTCAACGACCGAAATCTTTGTCTCACTGAAAAACATCTGCATCAGGGGTTTAGATATCATAAATTGATAAAAACATTCTCTAAATTTTACTGTGATGAAGACCGTACGGTGACCCTAGATGCTTTGTTTTGGGTCATTTTAACCTGGATATGGGATGTTGTCTCCTTGGCATTTACCCCATCCTTTCTTTTTCATGGTTATTTGTTCTCTATCAGTTAAAACATATTTGTCGGTTATTTGATCTCCAATGATGACGCATAAAATGTCGAGATGCGAATAGCAGAAAAGAAGTTAACAGTTACTTCGGTATTTTGTTATTTATTACTTATTACCACTGGTCGATGCTGGTGGACTTTAAGCCCCCGAGGGTATTCACCAACCCAGTAGTCAGCATTTCGGTACTGACCCGAAAACCGATTGTATTTCATATTCAACTTTTATATAAAATTGTAACCAAACATCTAGTTCTTCTTTTGCCTTTCAGGGACCCTTTGTTTTTTAATTTTTGTTGTTGGTCTAAGCCTTATGATTTTTGTTGGGTTTTAAACTACATTAGAGTACATTCTGATCACCTGTTTATAGTGCCCATATCTCATGATTTTAGAATGCAAAGTTTTCTTACAGTTGACTCGAAGAGCACCCTGTGATTGGTTATTGGTTGTGATTGTCTTCTATTGGTCATTTTGTAGGGCAACGGATGACAGCGATTCTAAGAGTTTGCCAGTTAACTTTATGTTTGTTGGCGATCCCGCATCAATGACATGAAATGACACAAATAAAGCGTTGCTCAACATCCAGCAATGAATTCCGCCAAAACCGGTGCTATGGGCAGTTTTGAACTTTCTATGAGGTATGAACAATGCTCATTGTTGAAGGCGTCATTGTGAATTCAAGATGAAGAACAACAATAAAAGCGTTGTTGCATGGCTTGGTTTTACCATGTATTTGTAGAGACTTTGTCTCATGAACATTTACTCCATATCCTTTCATTGTTTATGAAAGTCGCAACAATAAAGCACTAGCAGTGTGAACCTATAAAAGGAAAACATCAGGTGTTCAAGAAACATACTTCGAAATCATTGTACCCGCTATACTGTTAATGAAAAGACTGAAACGTCGTAATAATCTGTCAGTAAAACTTTTGTAATGTATATTATAGCTTAGTTTGACACCTGTATAGAATAAACATTGTTGAAATTATCCCTAGGTTAATATAACCGTTATGTAGTGTAAAAGTTGTTCAACATATTATTCCAAGCGTAGTTTACATTTATGTAGTGTAAACGAGGTTGAACAATTTCTAGCTTAGTTTGACATTTATGTAGTGTTACCTTGGTTGAATATATCCGTATTTTAGTTTAGGAAAATTAATAACCCAACAAAAATCATAAGGCTAAGAATAGCAACAATTGAAGAATAAAGGGTCTCTTAAAGACCAAAGAAGAAGAAGATGACTGGTTACATTTTTATATAAAAGTTGAATATGAAATACACCGTACAAATATATTGATTCTAATACACTTTTGTTTGTAACACTTATCTTGATTGGATGTTACAGTAAAATCTACGATTTACCCTCCTCGTATCCTAAAATACAGTATGGTTATTTTTTTTTGTTTTCGTGGGCTAAGATTGGCAATTTTAATGATTACATATGGCAGAATCAGGGGTACTTTACTAATTTCCATAGCGGCCATCTTGTTACTCTTGCTTGTCGGCCATGTTTAGTTGAAATGAATTGGGGAGATATTAAAATTTTGCAAAATTATCTAATAATACTCTTTAGAACATATTTGTCCGCATCTAGCATGATTCTACACATTGTTTACGTCTATTCTATACATAAATACTTATCTGTAATAATGAAAATTTCCGGCCAATTCAGTTTGAAATTCGAAGCGGGATCGTGACATTTTGACTGTAGAAGCCATTGTAAAACTGCCGAGTAAGCTACCTTTGACAGAAAAATACACATCAAAGAAAAATATGTAGCAAATTTGTCCGCATATGACTGTGAGTATAACTCGCATAGATTCGTAAACAATTGTCCCTTTTAAACTTACTCAAGAAAATTCGCGGCCAAATTAAATTGAAAATGTGTAATTCCAAGCTATCCAGTGACGTGAAATCCTTCTACAGACGGGTTTTAACCACAATTTCTATGATTTACAATTCCCACAACAAAAACTTTTCATCACGGAAGATAACATTAATACAGTACTTTTAGAAAAAGACGGGGGTAGTATGAAAATAATCCGGAACACTGAGATGTACATTAGAAGTTAAACATTAATAAATAGAAGTAATTCACCAAAAAGGGGTGTGGTCACGTGATTTTACCTCATGAATAAAATACCCCTGATTCTGCCTTATGATTCAATTTTAATTTTGGATAGAATTTCATATGACATTCATCAAATTGAAATCTGACACATATATGAAACATATATATGCAGACCATTGATTCAGTCTATAACAAAGTGAATAATCGTGATGTTGATTGTTGGTGTACTGCTTTTGCTAAATTCCTATTGCCATGGGAAACAAAATACGCCTGGTTGTCTGAAAGACCATTTGATCAAAGAAATCGAATCAAATTTGGCAGAGTTGAAATCAATGGAGGTTCATTCGCCAAACAGCATAAGTAAGTTTGATAGTATAAGTCAAAGCCAATTAATAGACCAATTCCGAGTTCTGCTATTTATATTCACCAGTCGTTGTTTGTCCGCCCTACGTCACAAACGTGTCCGCCCCATGTGACCACGAATGCACTTCAACAACATAGTTTCATGACGTTTTAGGCTTTATGACGTAACGTTTTCTATACTGTGATGTGGTCTGGTAAATCATTATACTAGAGATCGGATATTTTTACTAAAATTTTAATGGTCTACAGCACACACATTAAGTAAAAATGCATTGACAACTTAAGAAAATGCCACACAAAATTCCACTTTGACGAGGCCACATTACGAACATCTATTTAAGCCGATTTGCCATTTATTAATACCAATATTGGAATCAAAAACTCAAAAATAACCAGTTTATTTTGTTGACATATTTACAACCTATGTCGGATTGAAATGAGAGTAATTTAAAGTCTGTTTCATTTCTTTTAGGTTAGAAACCACCAATTCATTTCTTAACACTTTCAACTGAATTTTCCAATATTCAAATCTGTCTTGACAATTTATCTCAAGTTTAACCTGCATGAAACCATATATTTTTCGAAAGGCGTTTATCTCGTCAACATCATATAAAAATTTCAGCATACTTTTAAAGCCTTCCAAGAGAGTTCCAAAGGTTGGCAAAACCCTTTTATAAATATAACAGATTACGTCCAAACCATTACGCATCCATAGTATACCGGAAAACTCCTATAATTAGTATTCAAAGGATCATTCTAGTCAATTTACCTTGGTCTCAAAATAAGCCTGATACATCAATGTTCAAACAGGTATATCATTTATCTCATTCCGACATTTATTTCTAAAGGTACAAGAATTAAAAGTTATTTTAAGATTCTAAAAGAACCATTTTCTTATATGTTCTAAGCTCTGATTGGCAAAATTGGTGGTTTGACACCTTACCCCCCCCCCCACCCCCCAAGTGTAATTGCTGCTTTTTTCCATGTTTTTTTGGTTAATTTCCAAATTGTATACAGAAAATGATATCTTTTTCTGAATATTTCCCTCCTTTACATCGCTATTCAAAAGTCACATATATAGTGTTTTCAGTGCTTCGATTAAGCACAATCACTCATGGATGTTAAACATGGGCACAAAACCAAAAATACTTCTTTTATGTAATGAATCTCATCTCATGTATAATACTAAGCCCTTAGAGTATTTTTCTATCAAAATGAAGCTGCAAATGTTCAAAGATGCCTTTAAAATTATGAAATAATGCTACAAAATGTCACCCCCTCCCTTGAGAAGGTGCTTCTGAGGTAAAGTTTGAAATGGTCTTTACTTTGGTTGTGGTCTACCAGTAGCATTCTAAATTTCAGAAATTGATGCCAAAAGGTCAAGGAGACTGGGAAAAGTTTTGTTTATTTATTGAGCTTCTGAAGAATATAAGTTTGGGAATTAACCGAAAGGCCCGAAATGAATAGGTACAATGATAGTATTAAAACTACTGAAAATCTACCCAGGTGTATTTATTTTAATTCAGGTGATTAAATATATAATATGTATAGAAAATAAAGTAAAAGCAAATTATGAAAAGTGTGGCAAAGTCAAAAATGTGTTCCCAAAATATGATGATAAAATTTTGACTTGGCTCTTGTTTTGACACCTGTGGACCCTAAAATGACAAATGCATCCTGTTTAGTAAAGGAACGGCATGCATTTGTTTTTATTTCTGATATTCATGTTCACATCAAACTGCATATATAAGGACCATTCCTGCTTAAAATAATATTGTATACAAATCAGACAGATTATTATATGAGGCACCTCAGTCAGAGTTGTCGCATTTGTTTGAGACACCGATCGATATGAAATTTATAAAAATCGAACACATTCAAAACAGTGACAAATTCCTTGGCAAAATCAGCCTACATTTGATGTTTTCAAACTGTTTTACACAGTTTTGCACAAAATCATGAAAATGGCCGATAAGTTTCATTTTGGTGTGAAAAAAACCGAAATATTACACAACAGTTGTTTTTGGCCAAAATTGTTTTACCAGCTGGCTAAAAATTCAATCTTTTCCTCAAATTCATCAAACATACATGCTTTGCATCAGTTTCGGCTAGAAACAACTTTTTTAGACATGTTTCAAAATTTTCGCAAATTTTGTCTCAAGGTTAAAAACCACCAATTTATTTCTGTAACAATTTCAACTGATTTTCCCCATATTCAAATCTGTCTTGACAACGGCCGAAGGAACAAAGGAGGAAAATCCACAAAAATCGAAGTCCAAAGACATGGCCAAAACAAAAACACAGAAAACAATGGCGCCAGCCACACAACAATGACTTTAAACAGACACAAAGCACAGAAATAGAAACCACAACATTCAAAACAAAGGCACTCACAGTGTGAACTGAAGTGAAATTGAGAGTAACATCAGGTGCTCCGGAAGGGTAAGCATTTCCTGCTCTCTTAACAGCACCCGTCACACTGTGAGTGCGTCAATCCATGAAAATGTCAAAGTCGACAATTTATCTTGAGTTTAACCCGTGTATGAAACCATATATTTTTCGAAAGGTGTATATCTTGTCAACATCATATCAAAATTGCAGCATACTTTTAACGCCTTCAAAGAGAGTTCCGAAGGTTGGAAAAACCCTCTTTATTAATATACACGATTATTATATAGATAGCGGTGATATATCGAGTTTTCTCGGTTAAATAAATGTCATATTGTCACCGGTGACAATAAAGGATTTCTAGTCACTGGATGACGTCTTAATGAAGCGACGTCACAATATCTCTTCAATGTCGTCGTCAAGTAAACAACTGGCGTATTGACATGAAAAAAATAATCCGCATCTAAAATCTCGGTTTTTGAGTAGAAAATCTATATAATAAAAAGCATAACTAATTGGCCGTCATGAATATCAATAAAAATGTCACTCGTGTCCATCAACGCAGTGGATTTAACTCGTTGCAGAACAAGTTCTGCAACTCGTTAAATCCTTCTGCTATAATTATACTATAATTACGACGAAAACATTACGCATTCAAAGTATACCGTAAAACCCCTATGATAGGTATTCAAATGTTCATTCCAGTCAATTAATCTTTGTCTCAAAATAAGCCTGATATATAATGTTCAAACAGGTGTATCATTTATTTCATTCCAGGATTTATTTTTACAGGTGCAAGAATTCAAAGTTATACATGTATTTAGATTCTAAAAGAACTATATTTCTATATGTTCTAAGCTCTGAATGGCTGAATTGGTGGTTTGACACCTTCATTGTAATTTGATTGGTTTATTTTGTTTCAATCATATAGTGGCTTCTTTGCATTAGAAGTTTAGTGTTTTTCATTTGAGGTAAATATTTTAATTTATTTGGCTAGTGTTTGAACGAAAATGTTAACTAAGAATGCTCCCAACTCCATGATTGCCCCTACGTTTTTAACAAGTCGATAATTAGAAATTAAGGATTAGCCAAGATGATTAATTTTGTCCGTTTTCAATACATACAAATTATTGGTTGAAATGTGAACGGTTTAATCAAAAAAAAAAAATTAAAATACTTGCCGACAAACACGCCATTGCAAAACTTTTTCGCAGCAGACATGGGATTTTTAAATTGAGGAATATATAGGTGCTTAGACAATATAACTTTTTGTGATCATATCTTGTTTTTACATTAAATTGTGTGATGATACTAGACTCAATAGCATTTATACCCGGTCATCAACTTGAATATAATTCTTTTTGCCAGATTTTAAGTTAATGCTTGAACATTTTACACTGAAGTAAATTTTTGATATTTTATTTTTCTTAAATATCAAAATATTTTTAACCTCAAAATGTTATGATATTTTGAGGCAAATAGGTTGTCTGACCAAAAGTGTGCGAAGTATGTTTATATATATATATCTGTCCTAATCATGATGATTGATGCATCCATAGCATCAGCAACTAACCCAGTCGATGCACCATGATTGATGCATCCATAGCATCAGCAACTAACCCAGTCGATGCACCAATCTCACATTTCACAAAATTAAACTGAACATTGCCATGACTATTTCTGAGAGATGTATCTTGAAACGTAATATGGTACTTGAATATAGTGAATAAAAGGATATGGAGTAAATGCACATGAGACAAAGTCTCTACAAATACATGGTAAAAAACAAGCAAAGGAACAACGCTTTTATTGTTGTTCTTCATCTTGAAGTCACCATGAGGCCTTCAGCAATGAGCTTTGCTCATACCTCATAGTAAGTTCAAGACGACCCCTAGCACCGGTTTAAGCGGAATTCTTTGCTAATTGTCGAGCAACGCTACATCCATGTCTTTCTTGGTCATGGGTGCGAGATTGTCAACAAACATCAATTTAACTGGCAAAGTATGATACACCCACTTGTACTTAAATCATAAAGGTAGCATTTTGCGCAAACGTTTTAAACGGAAAAGAGTTAAAACTTTCAAACTCGGGATTGTTGATATGATAAGCGTCTTCTGATATGCATGACTCATGTTAATACTAGAGAAATGCCGAGGTTAGTATGAATTTATTTACTTCATATGGCCATTTAGACAACTTTTGTCTCTACAATGCAGATCAAATCATAACATTTCGAAATCCATAAACCGAAATATGTCTAAAAATTGATGGATACAAAATACCAAAAGGGAACTAAATAGAAAAAAAAAACAAAATTATTTTAAGGGCAGAGCTATGCAAGAAGGAGATAACCAAAGTTTCAAACGAAATTTCCCTAAAATTAAATATTGCAAGTTTCCTACTAATATCGGTTATTGGGCCAGCACCGGTTTGGTGAATATCTTCGGGGACCAACAGTCCACCAGAAGAGGCATACATCCATTGGTAATAAATAACAAAATACTGCGGTTCTCCCTTCATATGGCAATCATACATACATGCATATTCTCTTCAAGCTCTGCAGCACATAAGCCGTCCGCCAGTGGCCGCCATTTGAATAATGAAATTAAAATTAATAATTAGTCAGATGAGACGATTCAACACTGTTAAGGGTGAACAAGTCAGTCTGAAGTTGCTAGACCATTTCGTAAAGGTAATACTTGTTTTACTAACGAGGAATAGTAAATTAACAATTTGAAATTTGATATCATCACAATTGTCATAAATACAATCTATAACGAAGTGAATGATCATGTTCCTGATTGTTGCGGTACTGTTTTTTAATACTTGTTGCAATGGTAAACAAAAAACACCTGGTTGTCTGAAAGACCATTTGATCAAGGAAATTGAATCGAATTTAGTTGAACTAAATGGATATCGATTCGCCTACGTCTAGAAGTAAGTTTGATAGTATAAGACAAAGCAATTCATCTTGTACATGAGGCCTTCAAAATTGAGCACATTCATACATCAAAGCAAGTTCGAATGGCCCTTGCACGTGTTTGAACGGAATTAACTTGCTAGATGTTGAGCTACATCCCTTGATGCAGGGTAATCCACAAACATAAAAAATTCGGGCAAAGTACTACCTGAGAAGTCAGATTATCAGAAGTGATAAAATTTACTTAAAACTAATTAGATAAGGATTATTTTATCTATATGAAATGGGGGTAATAAAAAAATCACCGAAAAGAATTGTCAAGAGCCAAAGTCCATGAGGTAAAAAGTCAAAAGCAGGTAGAAACCACCGGAAAAATTGTTGACCGTAATTAATGGTGTCGACTTTTCCCCGTGCCGGAGATGCACGCTCCATATACATTTTAGTTATGGCATACTTTTGTACGACAGAATTTCTTATATGGATGCACTATCATACTTTCATATTTTTGCATTTTTATTTTTTGTATTCAAGGTTAAATACTATAGGAGAAAATGATTGTAAAACATTTTAAAATATGCTACAAAGCTCTGATTTCCGAGCGCGAAGTTCATCGTTATTATTTTCATTGGACATTACACAAGTTTTTAATTATCTTCACACTACCAAAGGAAATAATAATTGTTGCAGATAAGGTACCAAGTGAAATGTATCAATGTATAAATATAATATACGGGGTTTTAACTGTTGATTTAAGAATTTTCCTTTTTCTTTGGTATTTGCTGCCGATATTTTAAACCGATTCTGCTATCATAAATAAATGTACATAAAAAAGTTTATTTTAGAAAGCCAAGGAGGAACATACGTGCGTTGGGGAAGAACAAACTGCCCAAAATACAGCTCTCTGGTTTACAAAGGTAAGTGTCAAGGTGATGAACAAACAAACAAAAATCCGAAATTTTATTAACTTCTAGTTCTGCATTTGACCATTTCGATAATGTCTGTCTCTTCACCGCAAATAAAAACTTTTCGAAAATTACAAATTCCGTGTATCTGAAATTGTCATTGAGTTATTAGCAAATAAAAGGTTGGAAAAATTTAATTTTTGAGAACCAACAGAAACAAAACAATACTGAACCAATATTTTTTGATTCCATGTCTTAATTGTCAGTGCAAGCTCCTAGGTTAGTAGTTTGGCTTTACCTATAATGCTAGTTAATAAGTAATGCCAAACTACTTCAAAATCTCTGAACTATTTAACTATAATATATATATATATATATATA